>JAQOTM010000953.1:38677-67005 GCA_029168755.2 Tillandsia fasciculata
GTACCTCTCAATGATGTCCCTGTCCCGAGTCCTCCTGCTCGGGCACAGAAGAAGAAGGCTGCGAGCGCGTCGACATCCGGCGTCGCGGAGGCATCACTCACCTGAGGGAACAGAAGAACAGTCAGAACCCCCAAACAAAACCGACCCAATCCAGCGAAAGTCAATGGCATGTCGCCCTTCCCGTAGCACTATGTTGTCTGCAGCCAACATAGTTGCCACCGAAGGAAGACATGTCGATCACTCATCCCATCCACTGGGAGAGTTAAGAACCCAAATCCAGACTCTCGCTAAAAGTTACGCTCTCACGTAAGTCATCCTAGGGTCCAACCATAAGCCTAGGGTTTCTAAGTCCTCAATGACCTACACCTAGGCTCTGATACCACTCTAATCTGTCACGCCCCGGGTCGAAACTGCGACCCGGGCTCGCCAACAGATCCGCCGCCCATACGGGAAGCCCCGTATAGACGTAGCGACTAACCTGCAAAAGAAGTCTACACTATACAGATATCAGAGCTGAAAAGTAAAAGCTGGATAAAATAAAAACAACTCTCACAAAATATACAAGCAGAATCCTCACCAAAATACAAGTATCTCTCAAAATAAGAAGAGTACAACTCAATCCTCACTACAAGTCACTCGACATGAACTCTCAAAAGTAGGGAGGTACATACTACTCTCAGGCGACAGGTAGGGATCTATCTCGCGACTCCCTTACCTCGATCAGTCGGGTCAGCAACAGGTGCAGCAGGAACTGGAGCAGAAGAAGAAGTCCCTGGGGAAAAGACACCACGACGGGTGTGAGAACTACGTCCCAAGTAGTTCTCAGTGGGTGCCGCCAACAAGCCCGACGGTCTGCCCACTAAGTCTACTAGAGGCAAAAGTAAAAATGCAGTGCGGAAAGGGAAAAGCTGGTAAAGTAAACTCTACAGCTACTATGCCTCTATCTAGATGCTCAAAAGTGGAACAGGGAGAACATGATGCTACAACTAGCCTCGACTCAAATCACCCAATCTCAACTGACTGCCGCATAGGGTCCAGTCAAACCTGCGCCTACCTACTGCCGTCACGTCCCGGGGGACCGGACTTACGTAGGGCGTCCGTGACTGCCACTAACTGGCCCAGCCAGAGGGACTGTGTCCGTGACTGCCACTAACTGGCCCAGCCAGAGGGAACACTGCGTCGACAAGTCGCGATAGAAGAACAGGCCCAACTCCGGAGTGGCTCTCGAGGGGAGCGACCCCACCGAGGAAAGTATCCGCGTATCTCTGTCGAGCTCAAATGTGGCTCATGCAGGCTATAAGTCCAAATCCTCGATCAACAAGATCGGCTGTAACCAAAGGAACACTGTCTCACTCACAGGCTGGAAAACTGCACAGCCGAGACTCACTGTCACTCAAATGGCTCCCAAGATCCCAGATCTAAACCAAAGTCACTCTCCCAAAGAAATCTGGTCTACAGACTGCTAACAACTCCACTCGGTCCCCAGACACGAGTGTAAATGCATCCCACAATAATCCGACCTCTCGGCCCACTACTTGGGCGAGTAAAACTCTAAGTCCAGAGTGATAAAGAATAGTGCAGTGGGAATGTCTAGAATAATAAAAACCTAGCCCAAGTTGAGGTTTTCTACAGTCTGGCTGAACATGCATCATATGGCAGTGGTGCTAGGTCAAGTTCCAAGATAAACAATAATAACAGCTTGTAGGGAGCAAGATAATAATAATCAACGCTTAGGGGAAAAATAATCACATGATCATCAAACTACAACAGGAATATCAATTCACACATTCTAGCATGCTGGACATCAAACATTAAAATATGCAAGTCCCTAAAGCTAGAATTAGTACACAGTCCGCTGATCTTGAAAAAGAGGTCACCCACCTGATGCGCTGATCTGTCCAAATCTTACAGCTGATAAAACCAGAACCACAGCAACTCACTGTCCAGTACGCTCAATACAGTCCAAAATCCCACCTGGGTACAACATAGGCTACAGTTATACACAAATCCCAAAAAATCTGTCCAAATATCACATGCTGGATTTCAGCTGTAAAGATGCTGAAATTTCACCTGTAGAGAGTGCTCAGTAAATACCAACAAAAATACCCGGCGTTCCTCGCGTCGATAGCTTCGAAACAAGTACCTGCACGCCCAAATCGGAGTTCCGTAGGCCAAGATATAAATTCCACAACACGGGCGCGCGAAAACATACATCCACATAACTGTAAAATCTTGCACAGATGAAAAGGAAAATATATACCTCCGGGAAGATCTCATAAAATCCCAAAAAAAATACCACGATGATCCTTGCGTCGCGTAGATGAAAAAAGTCTATAAGCACGTCCTGATCCGAGATCTGTGCGCGAAGATATCATCAAAGGAAGCCGCTGTCCTCACCAAAAGCTCACAGAAAAAGGGTCCCAATGAGCACGAGAAAACACCTCGAAAAACGCGAAATCTGGAAATGTCTGTGAAACCCAAAATCGTAGCCTCACCTGTCACGAATCCAGCGGCGAAAAAATCGCTCGAAAAGATGGTCGGAGTAGGTCGGGGGAGCTCGTACACCGAAGAGCGACGGAAGAAACACCGAAGAACGAGCGTCGCGCCGCGCCAAGAAAATGAGAATCTCGAAAAGCGTGCCCCCAAAAAGTCCAAAATCTGCAGATGGATGGAGCTCTGCGAGGGGAAGAACTTCTCTGAAGACCTCACAGTGAAAAGGAGAAGAAAAAGTGAGCAAAAGGGCCCAGGAAGCCTATTTATAGGCACAGCCAAAAGGCTGAGTGGGCCGGGTTTCGGGCGCAACTTTCGGGCGCCCGAAATCCGGAAGAAGGGTCGGACGGACCCCGTCCGACGCGCCCGAAAATTTCCTGGGCTGACACGTGTCCCCATAACACGGAACAGCGGTGCAAGGCCGTCCGCTGTGCGCCACGTGTCCCACTCGCGGTCAGCGGGGTAGGTACGGTCCGCCAACCGCGTGCTGACGCGTGGCGCACTCGAGTACGGCCACCGCTCGCGTCGCGACGCGTGGCGCACTCGAGTGCGGCCGACAGCCGCGTCAGCGCCCCCCTGCGCGCGCGCTCCGTCCCGAGGCGGGACTTCACCCACTCCGTGCACCGCGCAAGCTGAGCCCGCCACTCAGCTGCCGCCACGTGTCCCTGCGCCGGGTCTATGCACCGGGCGGGGAACTCCGTGGACCGATCCCCAGCGCCCGCCAATCGGAGGTCGAAACGTGGGTCCCGCTCAGAATCCTGCACCGGCGTTCAAACAATGCACCAGCCGGCCCGAATTCCGTGGACCGCGCACCAAGGGCCTGCCTATCAGGCGGCGCCACGTGTCATGCGCCGGGTCCGTGCACCCAGCCGCGGCCCTCTGTGGACCGCGCGCTGTAGACCGGCCAATCATGGGCTGCCACGTGGCAGCCGGCGGTCCACGGCCCCTCCCATGCACCGAAATTCACCGTAAACTTCCGGGAGTCCGTTTTTGGGCATCCGGACTCAGAATTTAACAAGCAAATAGCCGTTTTTAAGCGTTTTTCCGCGCTGAATCCATTTCCAACTCTGTTTGGCCAAAAGCCTTCTCAAATTTCGGCAAACACAGCCGAAGGCCAACACAGCTGTAGATATCTCACAGGGTCCATCTGTAGCATCTCCTTGACGCACAATGGGCCAGACACACCAGCAATAGGTGTTCTAAACAATGGATTCACCAGAAAAGCTGCATGGGAAACTGGGCCACCACAACCGCTTTCAGGTGAACCTCCTTCGGTGCTGATTGATATCTCGCACAAATCCCAACACGAAGGATATATCCGGGCGACTAGCCGTGAGATATAGTAGACTTCCAATCATACTGCGATACAGTTTCTCGTCTACATTCTCACTATGTGATTCACTTCCAAGTCCCTTATGGCTAGTTCCCATTGGAGTCGGAAAATCCTTAGAATTTTCAAGATCAAACTTTTTGACCAACTCCAGTGCATACTTGGATTGACACAAGTGAATTCCTTCATCGTTTTGTTTAACTTGTAATCCAAGAAAATAAGTCAATTCGCCCATCATGGACATCTCAAATTCGCTTTCCATGGTCTCCGCGAATTTAGAAGCATCATTATCTCTTGTTGCGCCAAAAACAATGTCATCGACATAGATTTGAGCAACTATGAAATTGTTTTGATAATGCTTCACAAAGAGAGTCCTGTCAGCTCCCCCTCGAGTGTAGCCCTTTTCCAAAAGGTGCTTTGTCAACCTTTCGTACCATGCTCGCGGTGCTTGTTTCAGACCGTAAAGAGCCTTTTTCAGACGAAAAACATGGTTAGGTAGTTTATGATCCACAAAACCTTTCGGTTGAGCCACATAAACTTCCTCATTTAAAAACCATTTAAAAAGGCGCTCTTAACGTCCATTTGAAATAATTTGATTTTAAAATGACAAGCAATCGCAAACAATATACGAATGGACTCGAGTCTAGCTACAGGGGCGAAAGTTTCATCAAAGTCTATACCTTCTACTTGAGAGTAGCCTTGAGCAACTAACCTTGCTTTGTTCCTGATGATAGTACCTTCTTCATTTTTCTTGTTCTTGAAGATCCATTTGGTACCTATCACATTGTGTTGCTTCGGAGGCTTCGTCAATTCCCAGACTTTGTTTCGCTCAAATTGATGGAGCTCTTCCTGCATTGCTTTAATCCAGTAGTCATCTTGGAGAGCTTCATCAACATTCCTTGGTTCGATTTGAGATACATAGCATGCAAATCCGCAAACCAATTGTCTCCGTGTTCTAACTCCTTCTTGTGGATCTCCAATGATGTTCGATTCAGGGTGATCCTTGGAGATGCGTAACGTTTGAGGTAGAGGAGTAGACGGAGGTACACGAGATGATTCCATTTACCTCCCAGAGATGGTTGAAGAGTTGGATGCATTAATCCATATGCAAAAAGTTCCAAAGGCATTTTGTACCTATGTGATTCAAGTTCTGTGTGCAGTCCTAGACTCGTTTCCTTTTTGGCAACCGCCAAACAAAAGGTTTTGTTTCAAAAGAAAGTTTCGGAACCCCCTTGAACATCTTTGTTCGAAATTATTAGCAAGTTCCTTAAAGTTTATGTGACCTAGACTTTCATGCCAAAGTGTTTCATTTTTTAAAAGATGCTAGGTTACATTTTTTCAGAAATCTTATGAGGAATCACATACAATTGTTTTGCTGATCTAACCCCTTTAAAAAGAAAGCATGGTTCATGTCAGTTACAGTGCATTTATCAGAAGAAAAATTAACTGAATAACCACTATCACAAAGTTGACTTATGCTTATGAGGTTAGTCATTAAGGCCATGAAAAAATAACACATTGTTTAGAACCGGGCCATCTGGAATAGCTACCGTTCCCTTTCCAACAATTTGGAAGACCGACCATCTCCGAAAACAACAAGTCCTCCGGAGTTTTCTCAAATGTTTGAAAACAGTTTTTTTCACCGGTCATATGAACGGGAACACCCGCTATCCAGATACCAAGACGAAACATCATAGCATGCAAGGAAACATTGGTAGCAAGAAGGGAAAATTTCACCTTTGCGCACCAAACCTTATTTGGAGTGCTTAAGGCCATGAACAAATACACATTTCTAGGTGAGGAGTCTTCCCTTGACAATGGAAGCTCCATCTGAAAACAACGTCCTCCGAGTTTTTCTAAAGGCTTTTTTCTTGGATGACGGGAACACCCGATCCAGGACCAAGACGAACTATCATATGCATGCAAGCAGGTGCTTGAGTTTGCTTTGCGCACCCAAACCTTTTTGCAATGCTCGGTTATGTCCTGAAATCCTAGGTGAGAGCGTCTTGCAAACTGCTCCTTGATGATGTCGTCTGAGAGTGATTTTCCCAAGGCCTTGATTTCTGGAATAGCCTTTTGGTAGTCATTGCAAGAGGTGCTTGAGGTGTGCGTTTGGCTTCCATCTTGCAATTTCTCCTTATGTGCCCTGAAATGCCACAACGAAAACATACCTTAGGTCTTGTCGATCCCGAGGAGGATGTAGTAGGCTTGTTGTCGTTGCTTGTCGTGAATTCCGGTGTCGGAGGAGGAGATACCGACTGAGGCACAAATACTGTCCCACTCGAACTTGGAATGTCTCCAGTTTGAGTGTATCCGAGGCCGAACTTATTTCTTTGACCAAGACCAAGAAGTCTGTCCAACTTACTCCTTCCAGAAGAAAATCTCTTTAAGTCATCCTTCAGTTGGCGTATGGTCTCCGTCATTTCCAATTTTTCCTGTCGAGCCTCGCCGTTGAGCTTCAAGAAGTAATTCGCTTTGTTCACCATATCCATATAATTCTTCTCGAGTTGCTCATTGGACTCTTGAAGGGAAACATTTGTCTTAATCAGATTATCCCTTTCCACTTCAAGATCGGTTGAGAGAGAGGTTACCCTTTTTACTTCTTCTTCGAGATCCTGCAATCTCCCTTTCAACCCCTTGTTTTGCTTAGCCAGTTTCTTTGAATCCCTCAAAAGCTTATGGTAGGCTAGAGCAAAATCTTCACCTTCCGAATCATCTGATTCATCGTCCGTTGCAATCTTTTCAACAGTGGAGTTGGACAGTGAATCGGATGTACTTGCCATTAAGCACATGAAGGGTGAAGATGTAGTGGACGCGTGGAAAGCTGTCGCGTTGTCTTCTTCATCACTTGAGGATGACTCATTTGACGTGGAGTTGTCATCCCAAGTAACGACTTGCATCGCTTTCTTCTTAGCCGGATTCTTGTTGGGACACTCCGTTGAATGTGGCCGTAGCCTCGACATTTGAAGCACTGAACTTGTCCCTCAGAACTTTTCTTATCCTTTGAGAAGTTCTCTTGCTTTCTTGACTTGTAGCTTGAAAACCCTTGCCTTTCTTCGACTTTCCGAAGGATGGAGTTTTGCTTGAATTTCCCCTTCGAAAGTTGCGGCGAAACTTCCTTGTCAAGAGAGCGAGCTGCTTCTCAAAGTCCTCCATAGAAAGGTTCTCGTCGTCGTCCGAGGAGGATGAATCCGCGTCTTCTTCTTTAGTTGATTTCAATGCGTAACCTGAAGACTTAGAAGAGGATGCCTTTCCAGAAGAATAGTTAGTAGGAAATGTCATTTCATAAGTTTGTAAAGCACCTACTAATTCTTCTACACGCATTTCGTCCGGGTGTTTAATTGTTTCAATGGCTGCGACCTTCGGGCGAAATCGTTCAGGAAGAGTTCTTAGAATTTTTCTTACAACTTTAAATTCTGGAAT
The DNA here is from genome assembly GCA_029168755.2 of Tillandsia fasciculata. Classification (NCBI taxonomy): domain Eukaryota; kingdom Viridiplantae; phylum Streptophyta; class Magnoliopsida; order Poales; family Bromeliaceae; genus Tillandsia; species Tillandsia fasciculata. The sequence continues at coordinate 45,921 of JAQOTM010000953.1, forward strand.
CTTCTCTCCCAAGTTAGCACATGAGTTTACGATGTCTTGCAATCGTGTGTAATAGTCAGTGAAAGATTCATTCTCTGCCATAGAGATAGAGTCAAACTTGCTCGTAAGCATTTGCAGTTTCTGAATCTTCACTAGGTTAGTTCCCTCATGCGTAACTTGAAGAACATCCCAGATTTCTTTCGCAGTCTCACATGCCGAGACGCGAGAGAACTCAGTTTGTGACAAAGCATTAAATAGAGCATTAATTCCTTTGCCATTGTAAGAAGATAATCTATCTCTTCCTTGGTCCATTTCGACCTAGGTTTTAAGGTGCGAACATCATCTAAAATTTCAGTTGGATTAGACCATCCTAATTCAATTGATTGCCACACCCTTTCGTCGATGGAAATTAAAAAGGCTTTCATCCGTACTTTCCAGTACGCATAATTTGTTCCATCAAAGAAAGGGGGTCGATTGATGTTTCCACCTTCAACCATTGTTTACAACCCTATTCCCGCTCTGATACCACTTGTTGGGTTATAGTAATTGGATCTAAATAGGGGAAAAAACACCTAGAGGGGGGTGAATAGGTGTAAACAATAAACACTCAAAAAATCATTGCGCAAAAACCCAATGCGGAAAAATAAAAGAACACGCAAGATTTTTACGTGGAAAAACTCCAAACCGGAGTAAAAAACCACGGGACCGATAACACGGCGAAATCCACTAGAATTAACACACGTACAAGGTGATATAACGTACTCACAGACGACTCAACCTTTTACCATACGCTCCTAGTAGATCTTCCCGCTCGCTCCACGACGCTTCTCGAATCCACGATCCGCGCCCAACGCTGAATCCACAGCGTCCAACGTCGAGTCCACGACGTCCAACCGAATCCACGGTCTTCACCCAATGGCACGCTTCGAATCCACGAACGTACCTCGCTCCGAATCCACGAGAGCGGTTGCACCTTGAATCCACAAGGCCACGCGAGTCCACGCGCCGATTTTGGGGTAAATCGTTGTTTGTTTGGGTGGTGATGATCCGCCGAATACTTAGATTAAAGATAGATCGGAAATACCATCTAAGTATTCATTGATTTGATTCTACTCAAAATGTGAGTATGGAAAACCTAGAATCAAATCAATCAATATAGATGAAGAAACATAGAATAAATCTATTGATTTCCTTTCTTCTCTATATGTGGATTTTTCTTTTCGGCTATTTTTTCTGTAATAGCGGATTCTGCGGATGCCCTAGAAATGAATACAGGGCCTATTTATAGGTTAGAAACCATTGGAAGAATATAGGATCAAAAACAGCCTTTTCTGGAAATTTTACCGACGGCGATCCGGATTGGAATTGACGATCCGGATTGCAGAAGCAAGAAAGACGATTTCCAGAAAATGCCTGTTCGGGATCCGGATCACAAAGTCCGATCCGGATCGTTCATACAGTTTTACCAGAACATCAATGTTCGGGATCCGGATTACAAGTCCTGATCCGGATCGAGGAAGCACACAGGTAAAACTAGTGTTCGGGATCCGGATCAGAGGATGCTGCGATCCGGATTGAACCAGTGTATGAACCAACACCCTTCGGGATCCGGATTGCCGAGACCGATCCGGATCCTGAACATGTCCCATGTCCAGTTTTTGATGTTTATGCAATAAAAAAACTCTTCCAGGTGTTTCTACACTATAAGAAGTATTCGGATCATCAAAAATCTTTAGTTAAACGTACCTGATCCCTTTGAATTCTTCTTTCTTGAGATTGAGGTATACGATCCAAAGTTTCTTCATCTTCAATCTTCAAGACTTAATACATTCACGAAATACGCCAACTCAAATTCCGTAACAACTTGGGCAGCCAAGGGGTTGGTAGCACCAAGAAAATGAGTACGGTATTCTGGGGTTGGGGCCCAGCTTGCTTTTAAATTCTGGGGTAGGGGCCCAGCATGTTTTGTGACAGGGATTTAGCGGTACATGAGGGGGAAGTAAATGCTCCGGTGTATCGGTTTGTCTTTTCAGTTATTGCATTTACTGTTTATATCTACTTTATCAGTCACTGACTACCCACGCTGTGACAGGTCCGAGCAGGGGTGGGAACCAGGACGACGGTGAGGCATCGGTTAGAGGACCCTAGCCATGGTGGCTAGTAAACTTTACAGTTTATGGTTATTTCTTTTAATGTTTGGTTAGTTTAACTGTGAGTTACTTAATTATGGTGTCTTATGGATGTTGGATTGAGGACTTAGTGTAGGATTATCTTCTTATGTCTGTGAATGTTGAGATGTATGAATGCGGCTCGTTTTCAAATACAAACATGGTTTCAAAAGCATTTTCAAACCAAGTGTCGTGTGGGCATTGATTTCAAAACCTGTGGATTTATCCTTTCGAGCAAGGTGGCCGCTTAAAAGAGATTGCGAAATTGTTTTGAAAAACACGGGTGTCGAGTGGACACCGACTTTCAAACCTATGGGTTTATGTAGTAGTTTCAATATGATAAATATGACTGTATGGTTAAGTGTAATCTTTCCTCGTTGTCGTTCATTGTTTGCATGGTTAAAGTACTTGTCGTGCTCGGAACGCCGTACATATACAAAGGAGGCTCCGCCCGTTTGGGGAGTGAGTTTGTATATGTGGCGGGTCTGGCGCGCACCGGAGGCGAGGTTCACTAAAGGAAAAAAAAATAGATACGTTTTTCGCTCTTTTAGAACCTCCGGGGCATGACATCCCTCGAGGCAGGTAGCTATGCTCCTTCCCGGCCAACGAGGTTGGGCAAGTTCTTATGCTCAATGAACCTTGGGGGAGGGGGGTAGCATCCATAATTTCGGTAGAACTGACCTCTCGACCTAGGGCCTTACTTTACGATGTTCTTGTCGCCGGTGATTGGTGGGTATGTCGTCGGCACTATCGGTCGTGGGTATTTGGGGAGGGGATACCCTAACTTGATCAGTTGGGGGATCCCCTTTAGCATCGACTCGTCGCCCTCCGACCCCACGACGGGAGAGGAGGGCACCACTGCTAACCGATGAGGTTGGAGTTTCAAGCATTTAGTTTCGTACCTTCCTGCCCGATAAGGTTGGGAAGGCTACAATGCCCTTGAGATTTAGTGGAAATCCCGCTTAAGGAGTTCAATGTGGTACTCGGTATGGATTGGCTTACTAGGTACCAGGCGGTGATTGATTGCGAGAAGCACCAGGTGCGGCTGTAGGAACCTGGCTTTCCGGATCACGTATACTTGGCAGGTAAGAGCACCTCCTTCTCTCCTATTTTCTCTGCATCGCGGGCTAGGAAACTGATGGAGGGTAGATGTGTAGCATACGTAGCCTCGGTAGACTTAGCGACTCGACCCTCGGCACTGCTCTCGGAGATCCCTATCGTAAGGGGATTTTTCAGACGTTTTTCCGACGGAACTGTCCGGGATGCCCCCCAAGTGAGAAACCGAATTCACCATCGAGCTTCTCCCGGGTACGCAACCTATCACCAAGGCACTGTATCGAATGGCGTTTGCTGAACTAAGAGAGCTCAAGGCACAACTAGAAGAACTTTTGGATAAGGGGTTCATCAGGCCAAGTGTGTCGCCTTGGGGCGCACCCGTTCTCTTCGTGTGGAAAAGGACGAGAGTTTGCGTCTTTGCATCGACTACCGAGAGATAAATAAGGTTACGGTGAAAAACAAGTATCCCTTGCCTCGGATTGATGACTTGTTCGACCAACTACAAGGAGCGACAGTGTTCTCGAAGGTAGATTTACAGTCCGGCTACCATCAGCTTAGAGTTCGAGGTGAGGATATGTAGTAACCGCTGTTTAAAGGTACCTTGGATTTTATTTGGTTTTATTTGCACCGCTTTTCGCTTAAGGGGTCTGGAGTGTGGCTTATTTTTCCCCTTTTTCTGGGCAGACCGTCGAGGCTCGCGGGTATTTTTTATGCAGTAAAGCTCGCGAAACGGAGAACGGTGGCGCGATCGGATTTGAATTCCGACCCCGGAATCTCCCAGAATAAATTCCGGAAGGTTGCTAGCAGTTCAGGCGACCAACGCGGGTTTCGAGGTAAACCGGATCCTGGTTCGCACCCGAAGTTTTAATTCTGTTGGTCGGGGGTTTGGGTTTTATTTTTCCCGCAACTCATTTCGCCGATCAATTATTTTTGTGACTTAGGGATTTAGGGCTCAAGTCCACTCATTCACACCTGAACGGCTAATTAACCCTGTTTGGGGACTAGGGTTTTTCCCGACTCCTCATTCCTGTGCGTTAGTCCCCACCCGAGCGCGAGCGAGAAACCCCGTTTCCCCAACCTCGTCTCTCTAGCAAGGCGGCGTGAAGAACCGAGGATCGTGATGGGGAGAAGAAAGGAACGATCGCCTCCCCACGGAATCCGACGAGCGCGAAGAGGACGATCCTTCTCCTTCACCCAGTGCCGGCGAAACCGAGGTGAGCGGTGTTTTCGTTTTGCTTTTCGATTCTTGATTTGAGCGAGGGGAGGGAGTTCCCGGAAATTTCCGGATGTAGGGCACCCGATGCGCGCGGAGGCGGGGGAGGAGCGAGCCACCCGCCGGCAGGGCACCCGCGCGGGCTTGACGCCGCGCGGGGTCGCCTGTGCCTGCGGGCAGCTCACCCGCGCGGGCCGGGCGCCGCGCGGGGCCGCCGCATGCGGGGGCTCCGCGCTGGGCCTGGCACCGCGCGGGGCAGCCCGCGCATTCGGGCAGCGCGCCCGCGCGGGCCGGGCACCGCTCGGGGCCACCTGCACGCGGGGGCACGCGCGGCCCCGCGCATGCGGGCAGCGCGCCTGCGCGGGCCGGGAGCCGCGCGGGGCCGCCCGCATGCGGGGCGCCGCGCGGAGCCTGGCACCGCGCGGGGCAGCCGCGCATGCGGGCAACGCGCCCGCGCGGGCCGGGCGCCGCGCGGGGCCGCCCACATGCGGGGCGCCGCGCGGGGTCTGGCGCCGTGCGAAGCCGCGCGAGTGGGGGACCGCCGGTGTCCTTGTCCTCGCCCCGGGACGTCGCCGCCACCGCCGGATCTGCGGGCCGCGTTCCGCGACCGACCGAGAGTGTCTTTTGTTCCGTAGTCCTTACTTGGGGTTTCGATTACTGATTTTCGTTGCGGTGGGTTCGTGTTGGTTCGGCGAGCGCACCGAGACGAGGAGGAAACGAACGCTGATCGCAACGCGACGAAAAATGTGGGTTTTATTTTGGGACTTAGCGTCGGATTCCCGGCAGTTGTACCTTGTTTTAATGTAAATATCTAATGATGCTAACATGGTAGTCCTTATGGTCTTTATCGATGGGTATACTTGGTACTTTGGTTACTTTGCTCGAGGCTGCAGCACGCGCACCTGCGGTTGGCCACCGCAAAGGGTGCGCTTTTTCCGGAAAGGTGGTTGATGACCCGTGTAAACCCACGATGGTGACGTAGTGGGGACCCCCGCATGTGACGCCCCTCTTCCCAGAGGGTCACCCATCCTAGAACTACTCTAGCTCTAGCACGCTTAACTCTCATGTTCCTCTTGGATCTTGCTACCATCCAAAATGCTATAGCCGGGTTAGAGATTTAGTCCTATTATATCATTTATATAGAGGACTAATCCAAATTCCGAGGGTGTCACATCTTTCCCCCTTTAAGCCTGACGTCCACGTCAGGCACAAGCACACTCACAAGCACCAGGCGATGTGAGACTCGTCTCGCTAGAACTACTCTAGCTCTAGCACCAGGCGATGTGAGACTCTTCCCAGGGGGTCACCCATCCTAGAACTACTCTAGCTCTAGCACGCTTAACTCTCATGTTCCTCTTGGATCTTGCTACCATCCAAACTTGTTGGGTTATATGTAATGGATCTAAATAGGGGAAAAAACACCTAGAGGGGGGTGAATAGGTGTAAACAATAAACACTCAAAAAATCATTGCGCAATAAAACCCAATGCGGAAAAATAAATGAACACGCAAGATTTTTACGTGGAAAAACTCCAAACCGGAGTAAAAAACCACGGGACCGATAACACGGCGAAATCCACTAGAATTAACACACGTACAAGGTGATATAACGTACTCACAGACGACTCAACCTTTTACCATACGCTCCTAGTAGATCTTCTCCGCTCGCTCCACGACGCTTCTCGAATCCACGATCTGCGCCCAACGCTGAATCCACAGCGTCCAACGTCGAGTCCACGACGTCCGACCGAATCCACGGTCTTCACCCAGTAGCACGCTTCGAATCCACGAACGTACCTCGCTCCGAATCCACGAGAGCGGTTGCACCTTGAATCCACAAGGCCACGCGAGTCCACGCGCCGATTTAGGGTAAATCGTTGTTTTGGGTGGTGATGATCCGCCGAATACTTAGATTAGAAATAGATCGGAAATACCATCTAAGTATTCATTGATTTGATTCTACTCAAGATCTGAGTTTGGAAAACCTAGAATCAAATCAATCAATATAGATGAAGAAACATAGAATTAATCTATTGATTTCCTTTCTTCTCTATATGTGGATTTTTCTCTTTCGGTCGTATTTTTCTATTATGTTCCGATGCCCTAGAAAATGAATAAAGGGTCTATTTATAGGTTAGAGACCATTGGAAGAAGATAAGGATCAAAAACTAGCCTTTTCTGGAAATTTTACGGACGGCGATCCGGATTGGATTTACTGCGATCCGGATCGTCGTAGCAAGAAAGACGATTCCAGAAATCCAAGGGTTCGGGATCCGGATCGCAGTCCCGATCCGGATCGTTCATACAATTCACCAAAATCCCATGTTCGGGATCCGGATCGGAATGGCCTAGGATCCGGATTGAAATTGCCAATGAACAACACCCTTCGGGATCCGGATTGCAAGGTCTGATCCGGATCCTGAACATGTCCCATGTCCAGTTTTTGATTTTTATGCAATTAAAAATTCTTCCAAGTGTTTCTACACTACAAGAAGTATTCGGATCATCAAAATTCTTTAGTTAAACATACCTGATCCTTTTGAATTCTTCTTTCTTGAGATTGAGGTATATGATCCAAACTTCTTCATCTTCAATCTTCAAGACTTAATACTTTCACGAAATACGCCAACTCAAATTCCGTAACAATCTCCCCCTTTGGCGGTTTCGTGACAAAACACAAATCCACAAAGAAAATTCAAAAAGGATATTTTTGTTGCTATCACCATACAACAAAAATTTACAAGGGAGATCCAAAAATTAAAAACATGAGATAAACTCCTAAAACAGACTCTAGACTTAGACATCTGTACTTTCTGCAAAAAGAAATCATTCTTGACAAAAAGAGATCGTTAGATACCTCAAGAATATTTAACATTCAAAAACTAACAGAGATGAAGTTTATACTCATCATGACATTTAGTAATTCAGATATGTAATAAGATCAGAATCAATCATTGACATATCTTCTAAGCAATAAGATTCCAAATGTCATAACTTTGCTTTGTTAGTAATCAAACAACTTGTTAGTAATAATACATGTCCAAATAGTTAGTCAAATAGTTAGTAGGGACATGCAACAAATCACCAAATAAAAACCAAAAGTTGTAATACTTACCTTCCACCAAAGTCAAAGTTTGAGTTCGTTCAAAGTTCTCACACAAAGTTTTCTCTACTCTTCTCTCTCCCCCTTTTTGTCACAAACAAAGCCAAAAATGTAGTCAAAACTACAAAGTGTAAGGAGAGTTAGACAAGTTTAAATACAAATTAAGAAACTCAAAAACCTGCAAAAGAAAAGATTAGAAGGAAAGTTTATGGAGAATCGTCAGAACTGATACACCCAAGCTTCTGAAACATTTTCTTGATCCGTTTATTCATAGAAGCTTGCTCCTTCTTCACTTCTTTGAGATCATGAATCATCACAGCTTGTTCTTTCTTGACTTCTTTGAGATCTTCCTTCATTTCAGCGAACTCAACTGACATGCGTTCTTGTTCGTTGGAGAGTCGCTGTTGTTCTTTAAAGATTGAGCTGACAGAAGCATCATCATCAGAAGTGGATGGAGGTGCTTGCTGTGTAGGTGGAACAGCAGCTGTTGCTCGAGGTGGTGCTCGTTGTCGGGTAGGAGGTGAGGGAGGATCATCTTGTTTCGTTGAGAGAGACTTTACAATTGTTGTTTCATTTATTGTGCCCAAACTGTACATATATGAGCTTGCACTTGTGTCGACTTTAAACTTCCTAAGGATGCGCATAATGATCATTGGATAGGGGAGTCTCTCTGTAGGGTGAGAATGTTCCACGTACCGCGCCATCCTTGACCAAATGAGATAAGGAATATTCAAGTTTTGTAGTAACCGCCGGTTTAAAATAATTGCTAGGGTCCACTTTTGGTTTTGTTTATTTTCAATTAGACTCGGAGGGTGATCGAATAATTTCTTGTTTCCGGACAGACCGTCGGGGCCCGCGGGTATTTTTAGTTAATAGGACTCGCGAAACGGAGAACGGCGGCGAAATCGGTTTTGAATTCCGACGCCGGAATCTCCCGGAATAAATTCCGGAAGTTGGCTAACGATTCAGGCAACCAGCACGGTTTTTGAGGCGGACCGGACCCCGATTCGTACCCGTGTTAATTACCCGCGTTTGATTTAAATTTGGTTAATTCCCGCTTCCTAACCGCCCCCAACTTCCCACCACTTCCCACTACTTCCCCCAACTTCCCACTACTTCCCCCAACTTCCCACCACTTCCCCACTAACCGCCCCAACTTCCCACTACTTCCCCCAACTTCCCACCACTTCCCCACTAACCGCCCCAACTTCCCACTACTTCCCCCAACTACCGGCCACTCCCCACAACTCCCCACAACTCCCCTTAACCCCCCTACGTACGAAACCCCAAAGGAACGGAAAAAGGAAACACAATTTCCCCAAACTTCCAGTTTCCCAACCGAGCGTACCCTTTTCCCAATCGATCGAGAGGAGAAGCAAGGCGGAGCGGGTGAGGAGAAGGAAGAACGCCGGCATACCCTTCACCCAAGAACAGGACGATCACCCCCTAGATCAACCCTAGCCAACGAAATCGAGATTCGTGTAGGCCCGGGCGGGTACCCGAGACACGAGAGAACCTAACATCGGTCAGGAGCGCGACAACAAGGTGGGTTGTTGCTTTCAGTCCTTGCTTTTAATTCTACTAAATTGGGTGGGTTCAATCTTGTGCATACTTGGGGTTAAAGATCGAAGGGTGATAGGCACTACTTGTTTGACTGTGCTAACGTTTAGAACAAAGAGAAAAAGAAAATATAGAAAAAGAAGGGATGTTCTAAACTTTATATGGACCTTGTGCTTGGATTGAAACAGTGTGGGTTTTTCTCCCGAGGTTTAGTAATGTTAGTGTTCCGGGGAGGATATTGAATATTATGTTAACCTGTACTAACACTGATGGCTCTATGGTTTACTATATTACCCCGTGTTTTGTTACTATGCTCGAGTGCGACACGCGCATCCGCGGTTTGGCCACCGCAAAGGGTGCTCTTTTCCGGAAAGGCGGTCTTTGACCCGTGTTTACCCACGAGGTGACGTAGTGGGGCCCCCGTAGGTGTGGGGTTTGAGGCACGAAGGTGCGAGCAGTGGGACCTGACGAAGGGATTGGATCCCGATGGGGTCAGGTGTGGGACCGCCGGGATTGGATCCCGACGCGGTCAGGTGTACCCACGAGGTGACGTAGTGGGGCCCCCGTAGGTGTGGGGTTTGAGGCACGAAGGTGCGAGCAGTGGGACCTGACGAAGGGATTGGATCCCGATGGGGTCAGGTGTGGGACCGCCGGGATGGATCCCGACGCGGTCAGGTGTACCCACGAGGTGACGTAGTGGGGCCCCCGTAGGTGTGGGGTTTGAGGCACGAAGGTGCGAGCAGTGGGACCTGACGAAGGGATTGGATCCCGATGGGGTCAGGTGTGGGACCGCCGGATTGGATCCCGACGCGGTCAGGTGTTACAGGGGTAAAGGTGATAAAAGTGTTACGGGTGATACAGGTGTTACCCGTTTGAGAGAAGTGGATTGCCCCAGCCAGTCTCACTTTATGGTTTGGTACTACTTTACTGCTTAGTACTGTTTTTATGATAGTGTCACTGACTACCCACTCTGTGACAGGTACCTCCGGGGGTAGAGGTAGGCGACGGTGAGGCCGAGGTGGTAGCAGTCGGGCTGAGGGGCCCTAGTATGCTGTTTTTATTTATTCTCTCTCTGCATTGCATTTCATTCAGAACTGTAAGTTATTGTGTGGTTCTCGATACCCTGGTGGGGTCGTGTGGATGTTGAGTACTTTCTTTTCCTTTATTATTCCCGGTTGGCCGTTTTCTAAACAAATCAACCGAAAGCAAAAGAAAAAGGACTTCGTAAACTGGTTTCAAAACCTAAGGCCGTGTGGGCCTGTTTTCAAAACAGTGAGTTTATACTTTCAACTTGACTGGCCACGGGTATTGTTTAGTCTTCATGCACCATGCTACATTGAACTGTTGTGATTAATTGGAAGTGATTGCTTGTGTTTGACGGGTGTAATAGCCGCGACGCCGTGCATATACAGAGGAGACTCTGCCCGACTTTCGAGTGAATCTGTATATGTGGCGGGTCTGGGCACGCGCCGGGGAAGGAGGTTTTAAAGAAAAAAAAAAAAAAAAAAAAAAAAATTTTGTACGCACCTCACGCTTACCTTTGTGTACCGTTTCCGCTATAAATAAAACCCCCGGGGCGTGACAGATTAAGATGGTATCAGAGACTTCGCTTTAATCACAACAGTGGCGGCCCAACATCCACCGAGACATCACACTTAACTACAAATAAATGAAATATGCAGGGTTTAAGAATTAGGACGTGAGAGATCGGGGAGGGGATTTGTAGATAACGTTTTCCTTTCCTCCTCGATATTACGGTGGTTCTTTCTAGTAGAGTTGAGTGCTAAGTCTGGGTGGTGTGTCTGCACAGACAATGGTCCGAACCAGAGCATCGGCAGAGGATGTAGGGGCGGATGCGACGACACCAGCGGCTGCAGAAAACCAACTACTGCGGCAACTACTGTCGGACATGGACCGTGCGGCAGAGGCGAACCGCTTACTACGCAACCAGCTGCGCGACGTGGCTAGGCACCTGCTAGACCTTGCGGATCACGTGAGTATACTGACCCGAGAGCTTGAGAGTGTCGACCACGCGCAGCACGGCACCGGTGGGGGTAACCCTCGAGGGATACCACCAACTGGCGTTTCCACCTTTCAGGGAGCGGTTAGCATGGCCGTGCGCGCGGAACTAGAGCGTACACGACGGGCACACCCCTACCCCGGCCCGACAGGAGGCCCGTACCCGAGCGGCAAAGCAACCAAACGTCAGAAGAAAGGGCCGAATGTCGGGCAGGCGACGGGGGAGGGACCGGAACCACCAAAGCCCTGCGTCATTTGTGGTGGTGCGCATCCAATGATGAATTGCCCTTGGCGGAACGGACATTGCTTCCGGTGTGGCAGGCCGGGCCACACGCGTTACGATTGCCCCGGAAGCCGGCCGTCACCAGACCCCCGGCTCCGAGACCGGACGACCTACGCCTGACGGACTCTTCGGGTACCGAGTCCCCATCCCGCCTCGCCGAACGAGACTGGCCCACAGGTTGTGAACGGATCTCCCCAGCTGCCCCGGGAAGCAGTGATGAGGAATCCCAGAACAGGGGATAGCAGGCAGTGATCGGATGTCGGATCTGGGTTAGGATGGTCTTTATGGGTAGTTTACTTCTCTTTTCCGTTATAACCACTAGGAATAGTAGAGTGAGCCCTTTGTTGGACATGTCGAATGGTCACCTAATGGATATGCATGCTTAACTAGATCATTGTGAGCCTATCATGTGGAAAACATTATAATGGAAATCTGACATGTTGGAACTCTTACATGCTTCATGGACGTTGTTCTAGCGTTTAACCTTGCTTAAGGGGGTGGGGATGTACCGTCATAGTGCGATTTTGTGAGACGTCTTGTGGGAAAACATCATTTGAGGATTTTAGGACAGGCATAGGTGGTTGATTCAAGTGAGGGTGATTAGCAGATTATGGACACGTGCAGTTAGATTGTGATTTGGTATGATTACTTGACACACATGTTGAACCCCTATATGGCGCTCCCCTTCTTTCTTCCATAAGGAGATAGGTTTGACTTCAGGGATATCTAGTTAGACCACTTCTAATCGCTACCCTATATGTGTTGGAACTGACTTAGGGGAATCCTATTGTCTCTTCTCCCCTACTCCTTCGACGGATGGCTATATGTCGCTCGGGTTTGAGCAGGGATTGGCAAAGTGTAGTTAGGGCTTGGGTTTCGCCTTTGGGGCATTGCGGCTGTCGTGGATAGCAGGCGGACTCGTACTTATAGCTCGTAAGAGACAAGATCTCACGGGATCGGGGAGGAGATTTTCCAGCGGAAGGCGACGGCACCCTACGATTTCGCGGACGGATCTGCATGCCGGATACCCCGAATTTGAAGAAGGAAATTCTATACGAGGCACACAGCGCCCCTTATGCAGCGCATCCAGGAGGCACAAAGATGTACAGGGACCTCAAGCAGACCTTATGGTGGCCCAAGATGAAGAGGGATGTAACTCAATTTGTAACTCATTGCCTGGTGTGTCAACAAATAAAGGCGGAACATCAACGACCGGCTGGAAAGTTACAACCCTTACCGATACCGGAGTGGAAATGGGACCATATCACCATGGATTTTGTTACCGGATTTCCACGCTCACAACAAGGACATGACACGATAGGGGTTGTGGTAGACCGGCTAACTAAGTCAGCGCACTTACTGCCGATTCACACAACTTGGACCAGGGAGCGGTTAGCCCAGGTCTATCTCAGCGAGATTGTGAGACTGCATGGAGTACCGGCATCGATCACATCAGACAGAGACACGCGTTTTGGTCTCAAAATTTTGGCAGAGTCTGCAACAAGCCCTGGGGACCAAACTGCACTTCAGCACAGCCTTCCACCCTCAGACGGACGGGCAGTCGGAGCGAGTGATACAGACGCTAGAGGACCTGCTTCGGGCCTGTGTACTTGATTGGGGAATCGGTTGGGAGCGTTATCTGCCACTTGTAGAATTTGCTTACAACAATAGTTACCAGGCCAGTATTCAGATGGCACCCTACGAAGCTTTATACGGGAGACGCTGCCGATCCCCGATCTGTTGGGACGACTTGGGAGAACGGAAACTTTTGGGACCCGAGTTGGTGGAGGAAACAGAAGAAAAGGTGCGCCTCATCAGACAGCGTTTACTAACCGCCCAAGTCGACAAAAGAGCTATGCGGATCGGAAACGACCGCGATTTAGAGTTCCAGGTGGGGAACACGTGTTTTTGCGGGTCTTGCCGTCGAGGGGAATCAAGCGATTTGGGTTAAAAGGCAAACTGAGCCCGCGGTTTGTGGGGCCATTCGAGATCCTGGAACGAATTGGATTGGCCCAGTGGCTTATCGCCTTGCCCTACCAGCAAACCTCGATCGGATTTACGACGTGTTCCACGTTTCGATGCTTAAGAAATACCTTCCCGACCCGTCGCATGTCCTGGACGTCTCGACGCTCGAACTAAAGGAGGACCTAAGCTTCGAGAAACCCCGTGCGGATCCTAGCAAGAGAAAGCAAGGCACTTCGAAACCGAGTCATTCCCTACGTGAAAGTGCTCTGGAACAACCACGAGGAGCGGGAGGCGACGTGGGAGCTGGAATCGAAGATGGGGGAGGGCTACCCCCATCTCTTTACCGAGAACCAGGAATGAGTTTCGAGGACGAAACTCGTTTTAAGAGGTGAGTGATGTAGTAACCGCCGGTTTAAAATAATTGCTAGGGTCCACTTTTGGTTTTGTTTATTTTCAATTAGACTCGGAGGGTGATCGAATATTTTCTTGTTTCCGGACAGACCGTCGGGGCCCGCGGGTATTTTTAGTTAATAGGACTCGCGAAACGGAGAACGGCGGCGAAATCGGTTTTGAATTCCGACGCCGGAATCTCCCGGAATAAATTCCGGAAGTTGGCTAACGATTCAGGCAACCAGCACGGTTTTTGAGGCGGACCGGACCCCGATTCGTACCCGTGTTAATTACCCGCGTTTGATTTAAATTTGGTTAATTCCCGCTTCCTAACCGCCCCCAACTTCCCACCACTTCCCACTACTTCCCCCAACTTCCCACTACTTCCCCCAACTTCCCACCACTTCCCCACTAACCGCCCCAACTTCCCACTACTTCCCCCAACTTCCCACCACTTCCCCACTAACCGCCCCAACTTCCCACTACTTCCCCCAACTTCCCACCACTTCCCCACTAACCGCCCCAACTTCCCACTACTTCCCCCAACTACCGGCCACTCCCCACAACTCCCCACAACTCCCCTTAACCCCCCTACGTACGAAACCCCAAAGGAACGGAAAAAGGAAACACAATTTCCCCAAACTTCCAGTTTCCCAACCGAGCGTACCCTTTTCCCAATCGATCGAGAGGAGAAGCAAGGCGGAGCGGGTGAGGAGAAGGAAGAACGCCGGCATACCCTTCACCCAAGAACAGGACGATCACCCCCTAGATCAACCCTAGCCAACGAAATCGAGATTCGTGTAGGCCCGGGCGGGTACCCGAGACACGAGAGAACCTAACATCGGTCAGGAGCGCGACAACAAGGTGGGTTGTTGCTTTCAGTCCTTGCTTTTAATTCTACTAAATTGGGTGGGTTCAATCTTGTGCATACTTGGGGTTAAAGATCGAAGGGTGATAGGCACTACTTGTTTGACTGTGCTAACGTTTAGAACAAAGAGAAAAAGAAAATATAGAAAAAGAAGGGATGTTCTAAACTTTATATGGACCTTGTGCTTGGATTGAAACAGTGTGGGTTTTTCTCCCGAGGTTTAGTAATGTTAGTGTTCCGGGGAGGATATTGAATATTATGTTAACCTGTACTAACACTGATGGCTCTATGGTTTACTATATTACCCCGTGTTTTGTTACTATGCTCGAGTGCGACACGCGCATCCGCGGTTTGGCCACCGCAAAGGGTGCTCTTTTCCGGAAAGGCGGTCTTTGACCCGTGTTTACCCACGAGGTGACGTAGTGGGGCCCCGTAGGTGTGGGGTTTGAGGCACGAAGGTGCGAGCAGTGGGACCTGACGAAGGGATTGGATCCCGATGGGGTCAGGTGTGGGACCGCCGGGATTGGATCCCGACGCGGTCAGGTGTACCCACGAGGTGACGTAGTGGGGCCCCCGTAGGTTGGGGTTTGAGGCACGAAGGTGCGAGCAGTGGGACCTGACGAAGGGATTGGATCCCGATGGGGTCAGGTGTGGGACCGCCGGGATTGGATCCCGACGCGGTCAGGTGTACCCACGAGGTGACGTAGTGGGGCCCCCGTAGGTGTGGGTTTGAGGCACGAAGGTGCGAGCAGTGGGACCTGACGAAGGGATTGGATCCCGATGGGGTCAGGTGTGGGACCGCCGGGATTGGATCCCGACGCGGTCAGGTGTTACAGGGGTAAAGGTGATAAAAGTGTTACAGGTGATACAGGTGTTACCCGTTTGAGAGAAGTGGATTGCCCCAGCCAGTCTCACTTTATGGTTTGGTACTACTTTACTGCTTAGTACTGTTTTTATGATAGTGTCACTGACTACCCACTCTGTGACAGGTACCTCCAGGGGGTAGAGGTAGGCGACGGTGAGGCCGAGGTGGTAGCAGTCGGGCTGAGGGGCCCTAGTATGCTGTTTTTATTTATTCTCTCTCTGCATTGCATTTCATTCGGAACTGTAAGTTATTGTGTGGTTCTCGATACCCTGGTGGGGTCGTGTGGATGTTGAGTACTTTCTTTTCCTTTATTATTCCCGGTTGGCCGTTTTCTAAACAAATCAACCGAAAAGCAAAAGAAAAAGGACTTCGTAAACTGGTTTCAAAACCTAAGGCCGTGTGGGCCTGTTTTCAAAACAGTGAGATTATACTTTCAACTTGACTGGCCACGGGTATTGTTTAGTCTTCATGCACCATGCTACATTGAACTGTTGTGATTAATTGGAAGTGATTGCTTGTGTTTGACGGGTGTAATAGCCGCGACGCCGTGCATATACAGAGGAGACTCTGCCCGACTTTCGAGTGAATCTGTATATGTGGCGGGTCTGGGCACGCGCCGGGGAAGGAGGTTTTAAAGAAAAAAAAAAAAAAAAAAAAAAAAAAAATTTGTACGCACCTCACGCTTACCTTTGTGTACCGTTTCCGCTATAAATAAAACCCCCGGGGCGTGACAAGTTTGCACCCATTGATGCGGCTGGTTTTCCAAGAAGGTAAGGAATAACATCTATCCCATCGAAAGAACCTCGTATTCATGTTGGGAAGAATGTTGTAGCAGACAATGAAGTTTATATACCGATACTCTGGTCGAAGCTCTTTAGAGAAAACAGAATTTCCGGTCGACAAAGTGTCTGGAACACAAATTCCATTAACCACCACTCTCCAAGAGTTGTCGGTAAAGACTTGAGTTTTCAGATAATGGAGTCCATCGGACTTGGCTTTCATTCCTAGCACTTCACCAATTAATTGGGGTGTGACTTTGATCTTGATATTTTTGACCGAAGTGTGAAATTCTCGACGTCCTTGGTCTTGATCAACTAGACCTGAACCGTTCTGATAAAACATACGTACTGAGTGAGGACAATACCCAGTAGTCTCAGGGAAGTTGCATATGGGAGCAAGACCGGCTTGGTCAAACAAAGTCCCAAAGATTGGAGATCTTTCTCTCATCGGTTGGACATTGACATGTCTTTCGCCAATACATTCCCTTTTCTCAAAATCTTTGATCCATGCAGAGCTAATGAATTCCTGTTGGGGAGGCCGGCTAGCAATAGGTTCGTTAATCGATATGCCCCTAGCACTGCCTCTTTTTCTTGCACCGGTTTTTATTCTTGTTCCAATTGGACTTGGGTCCATGGGAGCTTTTCCTTTGTCTGCAGCAGTAGGAGGAGGCTTTGCCTTTGAAGCTTCAGCAGTGGCTGTTCCTTTTGAGACAATAGGAACGTCTCCCTCGATCTCGAGGTTATCCCAATCAATCGAAGCTGTCTCTGATTCTGTCTCAGAATCACTCCGAGCTTTCTTCGATCTCTTTGCTTTCTTAGGTTTGGCAGCATCTTTAACATGAACCATGGTAGCAAGCAGAAAAATGATCCAGGTGATCACCATTTTGATTGCCTGTGAAGAACAACTCAAGAACACATGAAAAATTGTTAATTTTGAAAAATTTGAAAAATTGTACCCAAACAATCATAATCATGTAGAGAAGCCAAGAATCAAATTAGTTTTGCAAAAAGAAATTTTAAAAGTGGATCAATTACATGATTTTCAAAAATTCCTATTATATGCCCTAAAACAGAATTTTCAGAAATCGAAGCCCAAAAATTCGTTAATCTTGAGAAAACCAAGCACATAATCAAAACTAATCCATTCAGAGTCCTTATTTCAAAAGAAATTTGACCAAAAACCATTCACAAACGAAAAAGTTGCAAGATTTCTACTCACGTTTTGAGCAAACAAGGATAAACAATGAAAAATCGAGATTTTGATCAATAAAACTTACTTGGAATCGAAAAACTTGAGTTAGGAAAGCTCCAAGATGGAAGATTTCTTGAGAGAGAAACTCTGGAGGCTTGAGAACAAAAGATTGTAGCAAAAGAAATCAAAACCCTCTTGTTCTTATTAAAACCCTAGCCGTGATCCGGATCGGATCGAGATTTTGATCCGGATCGGCCACCCGCAGGAATAAGCCTGCGTTCGGGATCCGGATCAACTTAGTCCGATCCGGATCGGCTCCAACTTTTTCTTCAGAAAAATTTAGAAAAATTCCATAAAATCCAGAAAAAGTATGTAAGCACTTTAGCATATCAACTTTAAACAAAAATCATCGTTTCATACAACAAGAAATAGATTATACAAAATCTATCAAAAATACTCAAAAATGAAACGAAAATTTATGAAATTAAAACTCTTAAAGTTGAACAACTTCAATTACATCTAACCTGATCTTATGCGTAATGCCTTTATCAAATCATCAATTTGGTAAAGAAAATGAAATACCAAGATCAATAGATGTTTGAAATCCCAGATAAGTTAGATAATATATCTAGACAATCTGTTGAAGAGAGTGGCTCTTTGAGCATCTTTCATCAAAAATCCCACCTTATACCAACCTTGAAATTTGACTGAGTCAAGTATTTCAATATGCATTTCATCATCAATTTTAAAACAAAAATTTGCTTTGCATACATGGGGTATTTTTTTTTTTTTTTTTTCCATGTGGTGGTAGTTTTCACACTCCTCATTGGGATGTAACTCTTTCCACATCTTTTGAGCATTTTACTTTTCTTTGACTCCCCCTCAATTGGCTATCAATTATTTAATATATAAGGTATTCAACCAAAAATTGATCTCGCATTCATACTCGACTAAGCAATCAAATAAGATAATGACTATACCAAGAGATCATTGAGAGAGAAATTGACTTTGATCACTTAAAAGATGACTTAATTAACATAAATGATCATTGCAACATTGAAATATTATGATATCAAAAGCATAATAAATTTCTAAATGCGTGAAAGGATGCAATTAAAGTCAATTATGATCAATGCTCAATTAATGTCCTATGTACAAACATAGATAAAGAAAAAAAACAAAACAAAAACAAAACCTAACCTAAGCAAAGGTTTCAAAAGAGTTATTTCAAGGAAAGCATGCCAATTGCTTTACGCAAGTGAATAAAACGTTTTTGATCCAAAGGTTTTGTTAAGATATCAGCTAATTGATCCTCAGTTGAAATATATGACAGTTGAAGAATATTTGATTCAACTAGCTCTCTAAGAAAATGATATCTAAGTTCAATATGTTTTGTTCTTGAGTGCAACACAGGGTTTTTCGAAATGTTTATAGCACTAGTGTTGTCACAAAGAATTGTTACCGAAGATGCTGAAATCCGGAAGTCGCTCAACACGCTTTTCATCCATATCAGTTGGGTTGAACAACTTCCGCTGAAATGTACTCCGCTTCGGCAGTCGAGAGTGCTATGCAGTTTTGCTTTTTACTGTGCCATGCAACAAGGCAATGGCCAAGATAGAAGCATGCACCACTCGTGCTTTTCCGATCATCCACTGATCCTGCCCAATCGGCATCTGAGTATCCAACAATGTCCAAACTTGTTCCCATAGGATACCAAATTCCGAAATTTATCGTTCCTTTGATGTATCGGATGATCCGTTTCACCGCTTTCAGGTGAACCTCCTTTGGTGCTGATTGATATCTCGCACAAATCCCAACACTAAAGGATATATCCGGGCGACTAGCCGTGAGGTAAAGTAGACTTCCAATCATACTGCGATACAGTTTCTCGTCTACATTCTCACTATGTGATTCACTTCCAAGTCCCTTATGGCTAGTTCCCATTGGAGTCGGAAAATCCTTAGAATTTTCTAGATCAAACTTTTTGACCAACTCCATTGCATACTTGGATTGACACAAGTGAATACCTTCATCATTTTGTTTAACTTGTAATCCAAGAAAATAAGTCAATTCGCCCATCATGGACATCTCAAATTCGCTTTCCATGGTCTCCGCGAATTTAGAAGCATCATTATCTCTTGTTGCGCCAAATACAATGTCATCGACATAGATTTGTGCTACATGAAATTGTTTTGATAATGCTTCACAAAGAGAGTCCTGTCAGCTCCCCCTCGAGTATAGCCCTTTTCCAAAAGGTGCTTTGTCAACCTTTCGTACCATGCTCGCGGTGCTTGTTTCAGACCGTAAAGAGCCTTTTTCAAACGAAAAACATGGTTAGGTAGTTTATGGTCACAAAACCTTTCGGTTGAGCCACATAAACTTCCTCATTTAAAAACCCATTTAAAAATGCGCTCTTAACGTCCATTTGAAATAATTTGATTTTAAAATGACAAGCAATCGCAAATAGGATACGAATGGACTCGAGTCTAGCTACAGGGGCGAAAGTTTCATCAAAGTCTATACCTTCTACTTGAGAGTAGCCTTGAGCAACTAACTTGCTTTGTTCCTGATGATAGTACCATCCTCATTTTTCTTGTTCTTGAAAATCCATTTGGTACCTATCACATTGTGTTGCTTCGGAGGCTTCGTTAATTCCCAGACTTTGTTTCGCTCAAATTGATGGAGCTCTTCCTGCATTGCTTCAATCCAGTAGTCATCCTGAAGAGCTTCATCAACATTCTTTGGTTCGATTAAAGATACATAGGAAGCGAATCCGCAAACCAATTGTCTCCGAGTTCTAACTCCTTCTTGTGGATCTCCAATGATGTTCGATTCAGGATGATCCTTGGAGATGCGTAACGTTTGAGGTAAGGAGTAGTCGGAGGTACATGAGATGATTCCTGCACATCAGATAAACTTGAAGAACCGTTAGATGCATCATTATTATCGAAAGAATTGTTATGAGAAGATGCATTGACAGGTGTATCATCATCAAGAGAGATATCGAGGGTAGATTTTTCAGATGCAAAGTGAAAAGCTTCATCTACTTTAACATTTATCGATTCTACGATCGTCTTAGATTCTAAGTTAAAAACTCGATATGCTCTACTGTTTGTAGAATAACCCAAGAAAATCCCTTCGTCACTTCGAGAGTCAAATTTTCCAAGATTTTCACGGTCACGTAAAATAAAACTCGACTCCCAAAGATACGAAAATATTTGATATTTGGTTTTCTACAAACCATAGTTCATATGGTGTATTTAAAGTCCCCGGGCGCAAATACACTCGATTAATTACATAGACAGGCAGTGTTCACCGCTTCAGCCCAAAAATATAACGGTAAATTCCGGCTATGAAGCATAACACGTGCCATCTCCTGTACGACCCTGTTTTTGCGCTCGACTACACCATTCTGTTGAGGTGTATAGGGCGCTGAGAATTCATGTTTAATGCCATTTGAAATGCAAAAATCAATGAATCTAGAATTTATGAATTCTCCACCCTCTATCACTTCTGTTGGGTTGATACTAAATGATCGAAATAAGGAAAAAAACAACCTAGAGGGGGGTGAATAGTTAAACAATAAACACTTGTTCAAAGAAGATCATTGCGCAATCAAACCAATGCGGAAATAAAATAACACGCA
>JAQOTM010001748.1:0-28310 GCA_029168755.2 Tillandsia fasciculata
TCTTTCCCTTCATGTGCTTCATGGCGAGTACATCCGAGTCATTGTCCAACTCCACTGTTGAAAGATTGCAACGGACGATGAATCGAGAATATTCGGAAGGTGAAGATTTTGTTTTAGCCTACCATAAGCTTTTGAGGGATTCAAAGAAACTGGCTAAACAAAACAAGGGGTTGAAAGAGAGATTGCAGGATCTTGAAGAAGAAGTAAAAAGTAACCTCTCTCTCAACCGATCTTGAAGTGGAAAGGGATAATCTGATTAAACAAATGTTTCCCTTCAAGAGTCCAATGAGCAATTCGAGAAGAATTATATAGATATGGTGAACAAAGCGAATTACTTCTTGAAGCTCAACGGCGAGGCTCGACAGGAAAAATTGGAAATGACGGAGACCATACGCCAACTAAGGATGACTTACAGAGATTTTCTTCTGGAAGGAGTAAGTTGGACAGACTTCTTGGTCTCGGTCAAAGAAATAAGTTCGGCCTCGGATACACTCAAACTGGAGACATTCCAAGTTCGAGTGGTACAGTATTTGTGCCTCAGTCGGTATCTCCTCCTCCGACACCGGTGTTCACGACAAGCAACGACAACAACCTACTACATCCTCCTCGGAATCGACAAGAATCCAAGGTATGTTTTCGTTGTGGCATTTCAGGGCACATAAAGAAATTGCAAGACTGGAGCCAAACGCACACCTCAAGCACATCTTGCAATGACTACCAAAAGGGCTATTCCTCGAAAATCAACTGCAATCAAATTGAAGGAAAAGAGCCTTGGTAGTACACCGCTCAAGACGACATCATCAAGGAGCAGCAATTCTTCAAGCAAGACGCTCTCACCTAGGAAATCAACTTCACGACCATTACCGACGCACTCCAAAAAGGTTTGGGTGCGCAAAGGTGAAATCTTTCCCTGTCTTGCTACCAATGTTTCCTTTGCATGCATATGATAGTTCGTCTTGGTACCTGGATAGCGGGTGTTCCCGTCATATGACCGGCGATAAAAACTGTTTTCAAACATTTGAGAAAAACTCCGGAGGACTTGTTGTTTTCGGAGATGGTCGGTCTTCCAAAATTGTTGGAAAGGGAACGGTAGCTATTCCAGATGGCCCGGTTCTAGATAATGTGTTATTTGTTCATGGCCTTAAGACTAACCTCATAAGCATAAGTCAACTGTGTGATAGTGGTTATTCAGTTAATTTTTCATCTGATAAATGCACTGTAACTGACATGAACCATGCTTTCTTTTTAAAGGGGGTTAGATCAGAAAACAATGTTATGTAGTTCCTTCTAAGATTTCTGAAAAATGTAACCTAGCATCTTTGAAAAATGAAACACTTTGGCATGAAAGGCTAGGTCACATAAACTTTAAGGAACTTGCTAGAATTTCAAATAAAGATGTGGTCAAGGGGGTTCCGAAACTTTCTTTTGAACAAAACCTTGTGTGTGGCGGTTGCCAAAAGGGAAAACAGTCTAGGACTGCACACAAGAACTTGAACCACATAGGTACAAAACGGCCTTTGGAACTTTTGCATATGGACTTAATGGGGCCAACTCGTCAACCATCTCTGGGAGGTAAATGGTATATTTTCTTATTGGTTGATGATTTTCTAGATATACTTGGGTAGCATTTCTAAAAGAAAAAGCTGATACTTTTGATTCTTTTCTCGAAATCTGCAATCGTATTATGATTGAAAAGAATGAAAGGATTACTCGAGTTAGGAGTGATAGAGGTGGGGAATTCATAAATTCCAAATTCATTGATTTTTGCACTTCTAATGGCATTAAACATGAATTCTCCGCACCTTACACACCTCAACAAAATGGTGTAGTCGAGCGCAAAAACAGGGTCGTACAGGAAATGGCACGTGTTATGCTTCACAGCCGGAACTTACCTTTATATTTTTGGGCTGAAGCGGTGAACACTGCTGTCTATGTTATCAATCGCGTGTATTTGCGCCCGGGGACTTTGAATACACCATATGAACTTGGTTTTGTAGAAAACCTAACATCAAATATTTTCGCATCTTTGGGAGTCGGTGTTTTATTTTACGTGATCGCGAAAATCTTGGAAAATTTGACTCTCGAAGTGACGAAGGGATTTTCTTAGGTTATTCTACAAACAGCAGAGCATATCGAGTTTTTAACTTAGAATCTAAGACGATCGTAGAATCGATAAATGTTAAGGTAGATGAAGCTTTTCACTTTGAATCTGAAAAATCTACCCTCGATATCTCTCTTGATGATGATACACCTGCTAATGCATCTTCTTCTAACAATTCTTTCGATAATAATTGATGCATCTAACGGTTCTTCAAGCTTATCTGATGTGCAGGAATCATCTCGTGTACCTCCGCCTACTCCTCTACCTCAAACGTTACGCATCTCCAAGGATCACCCTGAATCGAACATCATTGGAGATCCACAAGAAGGAGTTAGAACACGGAGACAATTGGTTTGCGGATTTGCATGCTATGTATCTCAAATCGAACCAAGGAATGTTGATGAAGCTCTCCAAGATGATTACTGGATTAAAGCAATGCAGGAAGAGCTCCATCAATTCGAGCGAAACAAAGTCTGGGAATTGACGAAGCCTCCGAAGCAACACAATGTGATAGGTACCAAATGGATCTTCAAGAACAAGAAAAACGAAGAAGGTACTATCATCAGGAACAAAGCAAGGTTAGTTGCTCAAGGCTATTCTCAAGTAGAAGGTATAGACTTTGATGAAACTTTCGCCCCTGTAGCTAGACTCGAGTCCATTCGTATATTGTTTGCGATTGCTTGTCATTTTAAAATCAAATTATTTCAAATGGACGTTAAGAGCGCCTTTTTAAATGGATTTTTAAATGAGGAAGTTTATGTGGCTCAACCGAAAGGTTTTGTGGATCATAAACTACCTAACCATGTTTTTCGTCTGAAAAAGGCTCTTTACGGTCTGAAACAAGCACCGCGAGCATGGTACGAAAGGTTGACAAAGCACCTTTTGGAAAAGGGCTACACTCGAGGGGGAGCTGACAGGACTCTCTTTGTGAAGCATTATCAAAACAATTTCATAGTTGCTCAAATCTATGTCGATGACATTGTTTTTGGAGCAACAAGAGATAATGATGCTTCTAAATTCGCGGAGACCATGGAAAGCGAATTTGAGATGTCCATGATGGGCGAATTGAATTATTTTCTTGGATTACAAGTTAAACAAAACGATGAAGGAATTCACTTGTGTCAATCCAAGTATGCACTGGAGTTGGTCAAAAAGTTTGATCTTGAAAATTCTAAGGATTTTCCGACTCCAATGGGAACTAGCCATAAGGGACTTGGAAGTGAATCACAAAGTGAGAATGTAGACGAGAAACTGTACCGCAGTATGATTGGAAGTCTACTATATCTCACGGCTAGTCGCCCGGATATATCCTTCAGTGTTGGGATTTGTGCGAGATATCAATCAGCACCGAAGGAGGTTCACCTGAAAGCGGTGAAACGGATCATCCGGTATATCAAAGGTACAATCAATTTCGGAATTTGGTATCCTATGGGAACGACTTTGGATATTGTTGGATACTCAGATGCCGATTGGGCTGGATCGGTGGATGACCGGAAAAGCACGAGTGGTGCATGCTTCTATCTTGGCCACTGCCTTGTTGCATGGCACAGTAAAAAGCAGAACTGCATAGCACTCTCGACTGCCGAAGCGGAGTACATTTCTGCAGGAAGTTGTTCAACCCAATTGATTTGGATGAAAAGCGTGTTGAGCGATTTCCGGATTTCAACATCTTCGGTAACCATTTTATGTGACAACACTAGTGCTATTAACATTTCTAAAAACCCTGTGTTGCACTCTAGAACAAAACATATTGAACTTAGATATCATTTTCTTAGAGAGCTAGTTGAATCAAACATTCTTCAACTGTCATATATTTCAACTGAGGATCAATTAGCTGACATCTTAACAAAACCTTTGGATCAAAAACGTTTTATTCACTTGCGTAAAGCAATTGGCATGCTTTCCTTGAAATAAACTCTTTTGAAACCTTTGCTTAGATTAGGTTTTGTTTTTGTTCTTGTTTTTGTTTTGTTCTTTATCTATGTTCTGTACATAGCACACTATTTGAGCATATATCATAATTGACTTTAATTGCATCCTTTTATGCATTTAGAAATTTATTATGTTTTTGATGTCATAATGTTTCAATGTTGCAATGATCATTTACGTTAATTAAACCATCTTTCTGTGATCAAAGTCAATTTCTCTCTCAATGATCTCTTGGTATAGTCATTATCATATTTGATTGCTTAGTCGAGTATGAATTCGAGATCAATGGTTTGGTTGAATACTTTATATATTAAATAATTGATAGCCAATTGAGGGGGAGTCAATGAAATGTGAAATGCTCAAAAGATGTGGAAAGAGTTACATCCCAATGAGGAGTGTGAATGTCACGCCCCGGGTGTAAACCGGAACCCGGGCCCGTCTACAGATCCGCCGTGCACACGGTATTTCCCGCGTACACGAAGCGTCAACAACCTGCTCAGATAAAAAAAAGCAATAAAAGAGCATAATAAAAACAGAGCTGAACTAAAACTAATACATCTCAGACTGAAGCTGGAATAAAATACAATACATCTGTATAAATGATACATCTGTCTCTCCCAGCTCACCAAAATAAATACAACCTGCTGGCAAAAGCCAGTCCCAAATGTAAAAGTACAACCGTCTGAGGAATCCTGGGTACACCAACAGTCCAGCTAACTCGCTCATCCTGCCTCGAGATCTATCTACTCAGCCGTCCTCTCTCCTCGACCCGCCGCTAAAAGCCCAGCAGCACCCGCAGAAGGCACTGCAACAAAACAAGAAAGAAGAAAAAGAGAAAAGAAGAATGGGGGTGAGAACTACTAGTAAACCAGTAGCCTCCCCTAGTGGGTAAAACCTCAAATTCAGACACACCCACTAGGTCTACCA
Source organism: Tillandsia fasciculata (assembly GCA_029168755.2). NCBI lineage: Eukaryota > Viridiplantae > Streptophyta > Magnoliopsida > Poales > Bromeliaceae > Tillandsia > Tillandsia fasciculata. The sequence goes on from JAQOTM010001748.1 coordinate 4,958, forward strand.
GAGGCAAAAGGGGAAAGAAGAGTGGTAAGAAATAATGACTGCCGAGGAAATGAAACTACCACTACTATGCCTCTAGAAATACAGTCCTAGACTGGAATAACCATATCCACAATAACCAACCATCCCAGATTAACCCAATCTGTACCGCCCTCATCATCGGGCAAGTAAGCCGCGCCGATGTGATAGCAAAGCTCCTGCTGCCGCCCTCATGTGGTGACCCGGATCTTTGCGGAGCTTCTGCAGTGTGACCAGCAGCTTCCAGAAGCTCACGCGGCATGTCGGCGGGTTCGTGCGCCAATTTGGACACAAGTGATGGACTCGGGGCTTAAGTTGAATTCCGCGGGTAACCAGAAGACCCCGTCGGATGTTTAGAGGTGTCTTCGCGCAAATTGGATATCAAATTTGGACTCGGCGCGAAAAAACGGATTAATTATACCTTTCCGGGAGCCTCCGGCAAATTTTAGGATTGGAATTTGGCAGAACGGACGCCGTATTTGGATTCAGCGCGCGAAAACGGTCAAGATGGACTACCTACTTGATATTTTTGAGCATCAGTTACTGTTCACGGCCGGAACAGTACTTTCCGGCGATCGCCGGCGCCGGCGGCGGCGGCGGGCAGTACGGGCGGGCGGCGGCGCGGCCGGGCAGGCGGAGCAGCGGCGGCGGCGCGCGGCGCGGGCAGGGGCGCGGGCAGCGCGCAGGCCGCGGGCAGGCGCGCGGTCCACGGCGGCGGCCGTGCACCAAGGCGCTGCCACGTGGCGGATGGCGGTTGGTCGGCTTACAGCGCGCGGTCCACGGAATTTCTTGGGTGCACGGTGGACCGACAGGGTGACACGTGGCAGAATTTGATTGGGCGGTGTTGTACACCCGGTCCACGCAATAGATGGAGTGGGTGCCGTACGCGACAGGCGGGCGTGCGGTGTGCGCGGTCCACGGCGCGGTGCACGGCAGGGTTGTGCCACGTGGCGCTCCGCCATTGGCGGGCGCACGTGCACCGGGCGCAGGGAACATTTTTTTTTCCCCTCAGCCTAAAAACCCCATCCGAGCTCCATTGTTTTGCATTTTTCTCTCTATCCCTTCACTTTCTGCCCGAGCTCCTCTCTGCCAAAAATCTTCATCTCTGAGTCCTGGATCTCCCTGCCAAATCTCAGGAGTTTTGGTGGCACGAATCCGAGGTTTCCCATTTTACGGTGCGGCGCGACGTTGCTTTCTTGTGTTCTTCCTCGGCGCAGCGATAGTGTTTTTGCTCCCCTGGGCTACTCCGTGATCATTTTCCTGCGATTCTTGCACCGACAGATTCCTAAGAGGTAGGACTTCATCTTTCGTTTTGGTCGCGCTTTCCCGTTTCGAGGTTTTGGCACGGTTTTCGAGGCTGCAAGTGACCCCTTTTTCTGTATGGAATTACTTGACAGCAGCGGAGTATTTTGGCCATATCTTTGCGCACGAGCGTCTGACGGAAACGAGCCTATACAACTTTTTCATCTACGGATCGCAAGGAACGCGCTCGTATTTTTATTGGATTTTTGTGAATTTTCTTTCGAGGTGAGAATTAATGATTTCTCTGTGAACAGTAATCAGCCCTTAATCCAGATTATTGTATGAGAGTGCTCTCTTGCCGAATTTTTATCTGGACTTACCGAACTCCGATTTGGACGTGTAAGGTACCGTTTCGAAGCTATCGACGCAAGGATCGCCGTGATATTTTTCTGGGAATTTTGTGGGCACATTTCGCAGGTAAAAAAATGGCTGAACAGTAAATCTGGTTTTGGGGACAGATTTTGGGATTAACTTGGATATTAATTGTGTGTGTGTATCCTTTGGGATTTTTGGCACAGTTTTGCGAGGACGGTTGAGGATCGGGCGCGGACTTCGCTGTCAGGACTTGGATTTAGCGCTCGAGGTGGGTACCGTTGTTTAACCTCCTACTTGTGATGTCCCCACTAGGCCTATTTGAGTGCTAATATGTTGTATTGCTAAATGAACCGGAAACAAAAGGGTGATTATGGCATGCTAATGGAAATTGGACTTATGGTTAGCGTTTCGCATCTTTAAAAAAGGGCTAAATATTAATCAAGGTTAATTCTGGTAAAAGATCGTGATACTTAAACTCTGCTTTTGAACAATGGACTTTGCATGCTTGATTGGACATTTAGTTAGGCCACCTTTTTCTGCTACACTATCATGATGGCATTGACTTAGGAGAAACCATGCTTTTCTCTTCTTTTGTCTACATTTGGGGGATAGTACGCTCGGGTTCGAGCAGGGGCTGGGATAGTGTAGTCAGACAGTGGTGGGTTTTGGGACAGGCAGGCTGTGAGGGCAGGGTATTGCGGCAACCGCGGACCTTGGGCGGTTGACCGGACAGTGGTTATTGCATCAGATTGGGTATCGGGTCTCCTTTTAGTGGATGGGGTTTCCCACTATTTGTTTACCTTGCATCGGGTTGAGATCGGGTCTCCTTTTAGTGGATGGGTTTTCCCACTTTGATCAGAGTCATGATCCAGTCCTGCTGATTTGGTACTTGTTACCCAGGCATCATTTTGGTACTTGTTACCCAGGCATTATACTCGTGTGGGTCGCTCCCCTCGAGTGCCACTCCGGAGTGTGCGTTTTTACAGGCTTCGAGTCCTCGGGACTCTCTTTTCCTATCGGTGTTATGCGTTGGCCAGCATACCCGATTTGGCAGGCAGGCAGGCAGAGCAGGCAGTACCAGTGTTTACTGGTGTATCGATTGGGTCTAGGCAGGCAGGCATTTACATTCTGATGCATATATTTAGCTAGATTCCTAGCTGGCATTTTAGAGGCATTTAGTGGTAGCTTCCTACATCATCAGTTGGCATATTTACAGCTTACCACCTTTGTTCATCTTTTTCGCCTCTTGTAGTCCTAGTGGGCACATTTGAGTTGAGGTCTACCCACTAGGGGGAGGCTGCTGCTTACAGTAGTTCTCACCCCCACTGCTTTCTCTTTTCTCTTCCCCTTTGTTTCTTTTGCAGTGTCTTCTGCGGGTGCTGCTGAGTTTTCAGCGACGGGTCAAGGAGAGAGGACGGCTGAGTAGATAGACTTCGAGGCAGGTTGAGCGTGTTAGCTGGACTGTTGGTGTACCCGTGTTTCCTCAGACGGTTGTACTTTTACTTCGGGACTGGCTTTTGCCAGCAGGTTGTATTTATTTTTGGGGAGCTGGGAGAGACAGATGTATCATTTTATACAGATGTATTGTATTTTATTTCCAGCTTCAGTCTGAGATGTATTAGTTTTAGTTCAGCTCTGTTTTTATTGCTCTTTTACTATATCTCTTATATATACCTGAGCAGGTTTGGCGCTTCGTGTACGCGGGAAATACCGTGTGCACGGCGGATCTGTAGACGGGCCCGGGTTCTGGTTTACACCCGGGGCGTGACACCTCATCATCGGGCAAATAAACCGCGCCGATGTGATAGCAAAACCGTCAATAACTGTCCGACCCCGGCCTCCGGAGGGGAACTCGAGGGGAGCGACCCACTCGAGGAAAGCACTACCGGGCAATAACCGCGCCGGTAAGATCCATATCAAAACACTACCGGGCAATAACCGCGCCGGTAAGATAAGTACCAAAAGCAGGAATAGATCACAACTGCAAAGCCCCAGTGGAACACACCCGCCACTAAAGAAACATAGATCCCCCAATCTGATGTACAATGAACATCCGGTCGATCGCCCAAAATCCGCGATCGCCGCAATACCCACAATCACAATCGTGTCCCGCATCCGACATCCGGTCAACCGCCTACTGTCCGCGGTAGCCGCTATAATCCCGCAACCCATAATCAAACACAACCCGTCACTAACCCTCGGGTCCTCGCTACACTATCCCAAACCCCTGCTCGTACCCGAGCAACCAGACTCAAAGGTCTAAATAAGAAGGAGAAAAGAAATCAAACATGGTTTCTCCTATGTCAATTCCAGCATGATAGTGCAGCAGAAAAAGGTGGCCTATCTAGGTGTCCAAACAAGCATGCAAGTGTTCTCAAGGAAATAAAGGAAAAAGGCGTTCAACAGTGGTTCCACATGTGTAGCAATTAATAATTCCGCATAGATAAAACCATCATGCTAAAACATTATCCAACCACACATGTCTAATATCCTCAAATAGTACCAACCACTAACAGGATAAATCATACAGTGTCTTCCAGATGATAGGCTCGTAATTACTTTAGTTAAACATGCATGTCTACTAAATGAGTATTCAAAATGTCCAATAGAGAAGATCTCTCTAATATTCCTAGTGGGTATATCAGAAAAGAGGAGTAAAGCAACCACCCACCTGTAGCACAACTGTCCAAACTCGTACAGTCAGAAAATACCAAAACTCCAATTCCTTGCTTCCACAATTTCAGCACACCCGAAATATCCCTGGTACAGTACAAAGCTCACTAATTACACCTAGGCTCCCAATTAAAGCACTAATTAACACATACAACCCCGAATTCAGTACTGTTAAATTATCACCTGCAGAAATTGCCCAGAAAATTCCAATAAAAATATCACGGCGATCCTCGCGTCGATAGCTTCGAAACGGTACCTTGCACGTCCAAATCGGAGTTCGGTAAGTCAAGATAAAATTTCAGCAAGAGGGCACTCTCATACACTAATCTGGATTAAGGACTGATTACTGTTCACAGAGAAATCCTTAATTCTCACCTCGAAAGAAAATTCACAAAAATCCAATAAAAATACGAGCGCGTTCCTTGCGATCCGTAGATGAAAAAGTTGTATAGGCTCGTTTCCGTCGGACGCTCGTGCGCAAAGATATAGCCGAAACACTCCGCTGCTGTCAAGTAAATCCATTCAGAAAGAGGGGTCACTTGTTGCCTCGAAATCCGTGCCAAAACCTCGAAACGAGAAAGCGCGACCAAAACGAAAGATGAAGTCCTACCTCTTAGGAGTCCACTGGTGCAAGAATCACAGGAAAATGATGTCGGGGTAGCCCAGGGGAGCAAAAATACGATCGCTGCGCCGAAGAAGAACACAAGGAAGCAACGTCGCGCCGCACCGTAAAATGGGGAACCTCGGGATTCGTGCCTCCAAAAATCTTGAAACTTGGCAGGGAGATCCAGGACAAAAAGATGAAAAACTTTGCCTGAAATGAGCTTAGGCTGAAGAGGCTCGGTTTGGGAGAACAAAAGGAAAGAAGGAGGCTCGGATGCACTATTTATATAGGCTGCAAAAACAAATCAGGAAATTCCATCTATGTCCCAACTTCCGGGCGCATTCCGGAATTCGGGCTGCTACAGTAACGGGCCGGCCCGTTACTGTTCACGCCCGAAATTCCCTGGGCCGGCCACGTAGCCCAGCCCAACTAGCCCGCGGACCCCGCTGCACCCGGCGCACCTGAGCCAGCCAACGGGGGCGTGCCACGTGTCCCCGACCGGCCGTACACCGCGCACGGCGCGCCGTGCACCGCGCACGTCGCCGGCTGACCCGGGGCGTACGGCACCTGCCCCGGTCACCTGCCCCACCAGCCGCGTGGACCGCGTGCACCAAGACCCGCCAATCCCGAGCCGCCACGTGTCCACCCGGTCCACCGTGCACCCGGCCCAAATTCAGTGGACCGCGCCTGCTGCACCGGCCAACCGGAAAGCGCCACGTGGCCCGCCTCCGGTGCACGCCCCGCGCGGTGGACCGCGCGCCTGCCCGCGCCCTGCCCGCGCCCTGTGCCGCCGCCTGCCGCCTGCCCGAGGCCGCGCCGCCGCCCGCCGGCGCTGCCCGCCGCCGCCGGCGCCGCCGGCGATCGCCGGAAACACTGTTCCGGCCGTGAACAGTAACTGATGCTCAAAAATATCAAGTAGGTAGTCCATTTTGACCGTTTTCGCGCGCTGAATCCAAATTCGCCGTCCGTTTCGCCAAATTCCAATCCTAGAAATTGCCGGAGGCTCCCGGAAAGGTATTCTTAGTCCAAATTTCGCGCCGAGCCCAATCTGAAAATCCGTTTCGCCCGAGAACACACCCAGAGATCCGACGGAGTCACCCGATCACCCACGTGATCCATTTAAGCCCGAAGTTCATCACTTGAGTCCAAATTGGCGCCCGAACACCGCCGACATGCCCCAAAGGCCTCCAGCACACCGCGTAGGCCTCCAATGGCCACCCCAATGCACCGCAACAGCTCTGCGGAGATCCAGGTCATCACATCCTCCCCCACTAAAAGAAAGTTTCGTCCTCGAAACTAAAGTCATTCCTCAACACGGAAACTCAACCGACAGGGGGGTAAATATCCAGTCATCCACCACTCAAGCTCCCAAAACTACCCAATTTCGCGAAGATCCAATACCCTTGCAGCTGGTAAAACAAATCCTCCAAGCTTAGCAGAAGGGTGTTAGCTCCCGATGATCACTTCATCAAATTCTTACGGGTCCTCACAAAGCCGAAGTGAACCAACCTTCCACAACTCGAATAGCACCGGCGCCCCCAGAGGTGCCACACTTGGCCTGACATACTTCCAAAACATCAAATCCTGGAGTTGGGTCCTCAACTCCCAAACTGGTGTCATGCCAAACAACTCCGATAGGAGAACAGCTAGAAACTCATAACCAAAAGGGTATATCCAAGTCCTGGTGCCGCCGCTGATCCCTCAAACACACCAGCCAAAAGGCTACTCACCCACTACGAGACATCCGCCTCGCTCACAAGGTCAAAACCAAAGAGGCGAAGATACACTCAAGCAACCCAGGTACACCAACACCTCCAGGCCTGGCTCCCTCGAGAACCGTCCTCGCAGCATAATCAGCTGCCGCGAAAAGAAAAGATAACCGAGCCAGCCTAACCGTCCTAAGTACCAAACCAAGCCCCACAACTAGGTCAAGACCATCAGGCCTACAGGTACAACCAAGGACTCAACCGCACCGGGCAGGACCTACGACACTCCCCCCCCCCTAGGTGCAAAAGATAGGGAATACGACCTCCCGAACACCAGGTAACCGTCCTACCCCTAACCCAAAACAATGAAGCCAAACACTACCCACCAAGAAGGGAAAACCTCTCGTATCAAAAGATACGAACCCAAGAGCCTGGAACAATTCAAACCTACCGCCACACTGGCCGCTGGAATCTATGTGCTCTGACGGTCTCAAAAATCCACTATCCAGAAAAAGAATCAGGAATGCCTCATCCAACTGACCTGTCCTCCAACACCCGGCGCCAAGCGCCTCAATCAGAACCCGTCTCAGGCGGCAGATCCCAATCCAAAGGAACTGTAATGCCACGCTCCATACCCGGCGCCTACTCCAATGAGGCGTCCCTAGAACTCTCAATCCCCCACCGAACAAGGCCCTGCCACCAAAGGCTCCATACACAATCCCACAGTTTTCCCTGCTGTCAACTGTCCACCCTTCCTCGGTGCCCTGGCACTAAACGTCGGCACGGAGGGGCTACTCACTAGTCCGACAACTGTGCCACTGCACTAATCTGACAACTGTGCCACTGCGCTGCTCCGACAACTGTGCCACTGCGCTGCTCCGACAACTGGGTCACCGCGCTGCTCCGACAACTGGGTCACCGCGCTGCTCCGCTGATCTGCCTCCAACACTCCTACCCTTCGGGTCCGGAGCCCCCAGACTCCAATCTGGGTATCCGGCCCGAAACAACCAGCTCAGGCCCAACTGCCGCACCAAGGTGCAATCGGGTCAGAGCCCCAACGTCGGGGAGACACCGCTCACCACGACAAAACCGCAATTCAGCACACCCCGACACTCGACCCAATCTAGCGAAAGTCAAAGACATCCCCCTATTTTGTAACGTTATGTTGTCTGCAGCCAACATAACTGTCCCACAAAATAGGGTATGCCGATCCCTCTTCACTCACTGGAAGAGTCAAAACCAAATCACCGACTTTCGCAAAAAGTCGCGTCTCTCCCACCCTAACATCCTAGGGCCCGCCATAAGCCTAGGGTTTCCTAAGTCCCGACTGACCTATCCCTAAGCTCTGATACCACCTAATCTGTCACGCCCCGGGTGTAAACCGGAACCCGGGCCCGTCTACAGATCCGCCGTGCACACGGTATTTCCCGCGTACACGAAGCGTCAACAACCTGCTCAGATAAAAAAAAGCAATAAAAGAGCATAATAAAAACAGAGCTGAACTAAAACTAATACATCTCAGACTGAAGCTGGAATAAAATACAATACATCTGTATAAATGATACATCTGTCTCTCCCAGCTCACCAAAATAAATACAACCTGCTGGCAAAAGCCAGTCCCAAATGTAAAAGTACAACCGTCTGAGGAAACCTGGGTACACCAACAGTCCAGCTAACTCGCTCATCCTGCCTCGAGATCTATCTACTCAGCCGTCCTCTCTCCTCGACCCGCCGCTGAAAGCCCAGCAGCACCCGCAGAAGGCACTGCAAAACAAGAAAGAAGAAAAAGAGAAAAGAAGAATGGGGGTGAGAACTACTAGTAAACCAGTAGCCTCCCCTAGTGGGTAAAACCTCAAACTCAGACACACCCACTAGGTCTACCAGAGGCAAAAGGGGAAAGAAGAGTGGTAAGAAAATAATGACTGCCGAGGAAATGAAACTACCACTACTATGCCTCTAGAAATACAGTCCTAGACTGGAATAACCATATCCACAATAACCAACCGTCCCAGATTAACCCAATCTGTACCGCCCTCATCATCGGGCAAGTAAGCCGCGCCGATGTGATAGCAAAGCTCCTGCTGCCGCCCTCATCATCGGGCAAATAAACCGCGCCGATGTGATAGCAAAACCGTCAATAACTGTCCGACCCCGGCCTCCGGAGGGGAACTCGAGGGGAGCGACCCACTCGAGGAAAGCACTACCGGGCAATAACCGCGCCGGTAAGATCCATATCAAAACACTACCGGGCAATAACCGCGCCGGTAAGATAAGTACCAAAAGCAGGAATAGATCACAACTGCAAAGCCCCAGTGGAACACACCCTCCACTAAAGAAACATAGATCCCCCAATCTGATGCACAATGAACATCCGGTCGATCGCCCAAAATCCGCGATCGCCGCAATACCCACAATCACAATCATGTCCCACATCCGACATCCGGTCAACCGCCTACTGTCCGCGGTAGCCGCTATAATCCCGCAACCCATAATCAAACACAACCCGTCACTAACCCTCGGGTCCTCGCTACACTATCCCAAACCCCTGCTCGAACCCGAGCAACCAGACTCAAAGGTCTAAATAAGAAGGAGAAAAGAAATCAAACATGGTTTCTCCTAAGTCAATTCCAGCATGATAGTGTAGCAGAAAAAGGTGGCCTATCTAGGTGTCCAAACAAGCATGCAAGTGTTCTCAAGGAAATAAAGGAAAAAGGCGTTCAACAGTGGTTCCACATGTGTAACAATTAATAATTCCGCATAGATAAAACCATCATGCTAAAACATTATCCAACCACACATGTCTAATATCCTCAAATAGTACCAACCACTAACAGGATAAATCATACAGTGTCTTCCAGATGATAGGCTCGTAATTACTTTAGTTAAACATGCATGTCTACTAAATGAGTATTCAAAATGTCCAATAGAGAAGATCTCTCTAATATTCCTAGTGGGTATATCAGAAAAGAGGAGTAAAGCAACCACCCACCTGAAGTGCAACTGTCCAAACTCGTACAGTCAGAAAATACCAAAACTCCAAATCCTTGCTTCCACAATTTCAGCACACCCGAAATATCCCTGGTACAGTACAAAGCTCACTAATTACACCTAGGCTCCCAATTAAAGCACTAATTAACACATACAACCCCGAATTCAAACTGTTAAATTATCACCTGCAGAAATTGCCCAGAAAATTCCAATAAAAATATCACGGCGATCCTCGCGTCGATAGCTTCGAAACGGTACCTTGCACGCCCAAATCGGTTCGGTAAGTCAAGATAAAAATTCGGCAAGAGGGCACTCTCATACACTAATCAGGATTAAGGGCTGATTACTGTTCACTGAGAAAACCTTAATTCTCACCTCGAAAGAAAATTCACAAAAATCCAATAAAAATACGAGCGCGTTCCTTGCGATCCGTAGATGAAAAAGTTGTATAGGCTCGTTTCCGTCGGACGCTCGTGCGCAAAGATATAGCCGAAACACTCCGCTGCTGTCAAGTAAATCCATTCAGAAAGAGGGGTCACTTGTTGCCTCGAAATCCGTGCCAAAACCTCGAAACGAGAAAGCGCGACCAAAACGAAAGATGAAGTCCTACCTCTTAGGAGTCCACTGGTGCAAGAATCACAGGAAAATGATGTCGGGGTAGCCCAGGGGAGCAAAAATACGATCGCTGCGCCGAAGAAGAACACAAGGAAGCAACGTCGCGCCGCACCGTAAAATGGGGAACCTCGGGATTCGTGCCTCCAAAAATCTTGAAACTTGGCAGGGAGATCCAGGACAAAAAGATGAAAAACTTTGCCTGAAATGAGCTTAGGCTGAAGAGGCTCGGTTTGGGAGAACAAAAGGAAAGAAGGAGGCTCGGATGCACTATTTATATAGGCTGCAAAAACAAATCAGGAAATTCCATCTATGTCCCAACTTCCGGGCGCATTCCGGAATTCGGGCTGCTACAGTAACGGGCCGGCCCGTTACTGTTCACGCCCGAAATTCCCTGGGCCGGCCACGTAGCCCAGCCCAACTAGCCCGCGGACCCCGCTGCACCCGGCGCACCTGAGCCAGCCAACGGGGGCGTGCCACGTGTCCCCGACCGGCCGTACACCGCGCACGGCGCGCCGTGCACCGCGCACGTCGCCGGCTGACCCGGGGCGTACGGCACCTGCCCCGGTCACCTGCCCCACCAGCCGCGTGGACCGCGTGCACCAAGACCCGCCAATCCCGAGCCGCCACGTGTCCACCCGGTCCACCGTGCACCCGGCCCAAATTCAGTGGACCGCGCCTGCTGCACCGGCCAACCGGAAAGCGCCACGTGGCCCGCCTCCGGTGCACGCCCCGCGCGGTGGACCGCGCGCCTGCCCGCGCCCTGCCCGCGCCCTGTGCCGCCGCCTGCCGCCTGCCCGAGGCCGCGCCGCCGCCGCCGGCGCTGCCCGCCGCCGCCGGCGCCGCCGGCGATCGCCGGAAACACTGTTCCGGCCGTGAACAGTAACCGATGCTCAAAAATATCAAGTAAATAGTCCATCTTGACCGTTTTCGCGCGCTGAATCCAAATTCGCCGTCCGTTTCGCCAAATTCCAATCCTAGAAATTGCCGGAGGCTCCCGGAAAGGTATTCTTAGTCCAAATTTCGCGCCGAGCCCAATCTGAAAATCCGTTTCGCCCGAGAACACACCCAGAGATCCGACGGAGTCACCCGATCACCCACGTGATCCATTTAAGCCCGAAGTTCATCACTTGAGTCCAAATTGGCGCCCGAACACCGCCGACATGCCCCAAAGGCCTCCAGCACACCGCGTAGGCCTCCAATGGCCACCCCAATGCACCGCAACAGCTCTGCGGAGATCCAGGTCATCACAGTGAAAACTACCACCACATGGAGAAAATGAAAGAAAAAGATACTCCATGAATGAAAAGCAAACTTTTGTTTGAAAAATTGTTGATAAAACTCATATTGAAATACTTGACTCAGTCGTATTTCATGGTTGGTATAAGGTGGGATTTTTGATTTAAGATGCTCAAAGAGCCACTCCTTCAACAGATTGTCTAGATATATTATTTAACTTATCTGGGATTTCAAACATCTATTGATCTTGGTACTTCATTTTCTTTACTGAAATTGATGATTTGATAAAGACATTACACATAGGATCAAGATAGATGTAATTGAAGTTGTTCAACTTTAAGTGTTTTAACTATCGCAAATCTTCGTTTCATTTTTGGATATTATTGATAGATTTTTCATAATCTATTTCTTGTTGTGTGAAACGATGTCATTTGTTTAAAGTTGACATGATAATGTGCTTACATACTTTTTCTGGATTTTATTGTATTTTTCTTAATTTTTCTGAAGAAAAAGGTGTAGCCGATCCGGATCGTGGCAAGTGATCCGGATCCCGAACGCAGGATTTTTCCCGCATGTGGCCGATCCGGATCACATTCTCGGCCGATCCGGATCACGGCTAGGGTTCTATATAGAAACTTTCAGATTCGAGATTTCTTTATCATAATTTCTGGTTTTCAAGCTTCTAGAGTTTCTCTCTCTAGATTTCTTGCTTCCTGGTGCTTCAAAACTCAAAGTTCTTCGGATTCAAGTAAGTTTTCATGATCAAAACTCGGTTTTTCTCAGTTTTTATGGTTTTTCACCAAACGTGAGTTGAAAAGTTGGAATTTCTTCGTTTGTGAATGGTTTTTGATCAAATTTCTTTTGAAATAAGAACTCTGGGTCAATTAGTTTTACTTTTATGCTGGGATTTCACTTGATTAACGTATTTTTAGGCTTCGATTTCTAAAAATTCGGTTTTAGGGCATAAAAGAGGAATTTCTGTAAATCATGGATTTGATGAATTTTTAAAATTCTTTTTGGAAAACTAATTTGATTCTTGGCTTCTCTATATGATTATGATTGTCTAGGTACAATGTTTTCAAAATTTTCAAAATTGACAATTTTTCATATGTTCTTGAGTTGATTTTCACAGGACACTTTCTTAAACTCAAAGCACTAGAATCAATGGCATTCTCTTGGTTGATTCTGTTACTGGTCGCAATGATGCCCGGGAGCTCATCTGTTAAAAAAGAACCAGGAGTCTCAACTCGAGACAAACCAAACGAAGCCAATGAAGATAGCTCAGATTACGATACGGAAGAATGGGAAGAATTCTTAAAGGATGTTCAGCGAAAAATTGATGAAGAGGACAGGACATTCACCAAAGGAAAAAGACTTATGAAATCTGCCTCCACAACCAAACAATATACAAGAAGAAGAAATGTTCAAAGAAGTACGAGTCAGCATAGTGGGCCTCTCACCAGAGCACGCTCACTTTCTGGAATTCTGCAAACTGAATCTCCATGGACTGCAGGACCAGATGCACCATCTGCATCTAGACAGCGTCCATCTTACTCAAAGACACGGACAACTGAGACAGAGATTTTAGAATCGATTTGTCAGAACAACACCGACTCTCTGCTACACAAGACAGAATATCGAAAGAGCTTCAGCAGATCTCTTCTGAACATAAGAAGATCAAGAAGAAGTACTCTAATTTTAAGAATTTGCTTAAAGGGATTTTGAGCAAGCTAAGCTGTACTAGTTCAGATTCTTCAGACTGAGCCGCACCTTCTGTTCACTTTATCTACTTTAGTTCTTAGCTTTCACAGGACGTCGTTTTCCTCTTTGTTTAGTTTAGTTCTCAGTTTGTGCATACTTTTAGAACTCTATTTTTTTTTGTTACTCTCCTTACATATTGTAGCTCATGCTACGTTTTGGCTTGTTTTTGTGACAAAAAGGGGGAGAGAGTTAGCGAAAACAATGAACAATGATGAACTTTGAACAATGATTGTGAATATCGATGATATCAAGGTAAGTATGAATCTCAACTCAACTTTGGTTTTCTTTGTGATTTGTGACATGCTTCTATACTAACTATTCGACTAACTATTTGGGCATGTAATATGACTAACAAGTTGATGTTGGACTAACATACTTTGACATTTGGTTTTCGACTGCTTAGAAGATATGCTGGTTTTAACTATGTTTCTTTCACATATCTGATTCTTTTAAATGTCATGGTGAGATCAAACTCTATCTCTGCACTTGGTTTTTCTATGTTCCAATTCTTGAGGTATCTAACGATTTTGTTTGTCAAGAATGTTTTCTGTGTGCAGAGGTTACAGATGTCTAAGTCTAGAGTCTGTCTTAGGAGTTTATCTCATGTATTTAATTTCTGGAACTCTTTTGTAAATTTTTGTTGTATGGTGATAGCAACAAAAATATCTTTTTGAATTTTCTTTGTGGATCTGTGTTTTGTCACGAAACCGCCAAAGGGGGAGATTGTTACGGAATTTGAGTTGGCGTATTTCGTGATTGTATTAAGTCTTGAAGATTGAAGATGAAGAAACTTCGGATCGTATACCTCAATCTCAAGAAAGAAGAATTCAAAAGGATCAGGTACGTTTAACTAAATAATTTTGATGATCCGAATACTTCTTATAGTGTAGAAACACCTGGAAGAGGTTTTAACTGCTTATTCATCAAAAACTGGACATGGGACATGTTCAGGATCCGGATCGTGGACTTTCAATCCGGATCCCGAAAGGTGTTCGTTCATACATTGCTGCAATCCGGATCACAGCTTGTACAATCCGGATCCCGAATGGGATGTTTTGTGAAAATGTATGAACGATCCGGATCGTGGATTATGATCCGGATCCCGAACAGGTGATTTTCTGGAAACTGCATTCTGTGCGTCTGCGATCCGGATCGTGGCTTATACAATCCGGATCGCCGTCGGTAAAACTTTCCAGAAAAGTTTGTTTTTGATCCGAATATTCTTCCTAGGGTTTCTAACCTATAAATAAACCCTATGGTCATTTTTCTAGGGTGAATCCAAATAGAGCCGTCATTTTCACATATCATTTTATACGGCCTTAGATCCACATATAGAGAAGAAAGGAAATCAATAGAAATGATTCTATGTTTTCTTCATCTATATTGATTAGTTTGATTCTAGGTTTTCATACTCACATCTTGAGTTGAATCAAACTAATGAATACTTAGATGGTATTTCCGATCTACTCTTGATCTAAGTATTCGGCGGATCATCACCACCCAAACAAATACGCCAACTAAAGGATGACTTACAGAGATTTTCTTCTGGAAGGAGTAAGTTGGACAGACTTCTTGGTCTCGGTCAAAGAAACAAGTTCGGCCTCGGATACACTCAAACTGGAGACATTCCAAGTTCGAGTGGTACGGTATTTGTGCCTCCGTCGGTATCTCCTCCTCCGACACCGGTGTTCACGCCAAGCAACGACAACGAACCTACTACATCTTCTTCGGAATCGACAAGATCCAAGGTATGTTTTCGTTGTGGCATTTCAGGGCACATCAGAAGAAATTGCAAGACTGGAGCCAAACGCACACCTCAAGAACATCTTGCAACAACTACCAAAAGGGCTATTCCTCGGGAAACAACTCCAATCAAATTGACGGAAAAGAGCCTTGGTAGTACACCTCTCAAGACGACATCATCAAGGAGCAGCAATTCTTCATGCAAGACGCTCTCACCTAGGAAATCAACTTCACGACCATTACCGACGCACTCCAAAAAGGTTTGGGTGCGCAAAGGTGAAATCTTTCCCTGTCTTGCTACCAATGTTTCTTTGCATGCATATGATAGTTCGTCTTGGTACCTGGATAGCGGGTGTTCCCGTCATATGACCGGCGATAAAAACTGTTTTCAAACATTTGAGAAAAACTCCGGAGGACTTGTTGTTTTCGGAGATGGTCGGTCTTCCAAAATTGTTGGAAAGGGAACGGTAGCTATTCCAGATGGCCCGGTTCTAGATAATGTATTATTTGTTCATGGCCTTAAGACTAACCTCATAAGCATAAGTCAACTGTGTGATAATGGTTATTCAGTTAATTTTTCATCTGATAAATGCACTGTAACTGACTTGAACCATGCTTTCTTTTTAAAGGGGGTTAGATCAGAAAACAACTGTTATGTAGTTCCTTCTAAGATTTCTGAAAAATGTAACCTAGCATCTTTGAAAAATGAAACACTTTGGCATGAAAGGCTAGGTCACATAAACTTTAAGGAACTTGCTAGAATTTCAAATAAAGATGTGGTCAAGGGGGTTCCGAAACTTTCTTTTGAACAAAACCTTGTGTGTGGCGGTTGCCAAAAGGGAAAACAGTCTAGGACTGCACACAAGAATTTGAACCACATAGGTACAAAACGGCCTTTGGAACTTTTGCATATGGACTTAATGGGGCCAACTCGTCAACCATCTCTGGGAGGTAAATGGTATATTTTTTGTTGGTTGATGATTTTCTAGATATACTTGGGTAGCCTTTCTAAAAGAAAAAGCTGATACTTTTGATTCTTTTCTCGAAATCTGCAATCGTATTATGATTGAAAAGAATGAAAGGATTACTCGAGTTAGGAGTGATAGAGGTGGGGAATTCATAAATTCCAAATTCATTGATTTTTGCACTTCTAACGGCATTAAACATGAATTCTCTGCACCTTACACACCTCAACAAAATGGTGTAGTCGAGCGCAAAAACAGGGTCGTACAGGAGATGGCACGTGTTATGCTTCATAGCCGGAACTTACCTTTATATTTTTGGGCTGAAGCGGTGAACACGGCTGTCTATGTTATCAATCGAGTGTATTTGCGCCCGGGGACTTTGAATACACCATATGAACTATGGTTTTGTAGAAAACCTAACATCAAATATTTTCGCATCTTTGGGAGTCGGTGTTTTATTTTGCGTGATCGCGAAAATCTTGGAAAATTTGACTCTCGAAGTGACGAAGGGATTTTCTTAGGTTATTCTACAAACAGTAGAGCATATCGAGTTTTTAACTTAGAATCTAAGACGATCGTAGAATCGATAAATGTTAAGGTAGATGAAGCTTTTCATTTTGAATCTGAAAAATCTACCCTCGATATCTCTCTTGATGATGATACACCTGCTAATGCATCTTCTTCTAACAATTCTTTCGATAATAATGTTGATGCATCTAACGGTTCTTCAAGCTTATCTGATGTGCAGGAATCATCTCGTGTACCTCCGCCTACTCCTCTACCTCAAACGTTACGCATCTCCAAGGATCACCCTGAATCGAACATAATTGGAGATCCACAAGAAGGAGTTAGAACACGGAGACAATTGGTTTGCGGATTTGCATGCTATGTATCACAAATCGAACCAAGGAATGTTGATGAAGCTCTCCAAGATGATTATTGGATTAAAGCAATGCAGGAAGAGCTCCATCAATTCGAGCGAAACAAAGTCTGGGAACTGACGAAGCCTCCGAAGCAACACAATGTGATAGGTACCAAATGGATCTTCAAGAACAAGAAAAACGAAGAAGGTACTATCATCAGGAACAAAGCAAGGTTAGTTGCTCAAGGCTATTCTCAAGTAGAAGGTATAGACTTTGATGAAACCTTCGCCCCTGTAGCTAGACTCGAGTCCATTCGTATATTGTTTGCGATCGCTTGTCATTTTAAAATCAGATTATTTCAAATGGACGTTAAGAGCGCCTTTTTAAATGGATTTTTAAATGAGGAAGTTTATGTAGCTCAACCGAAAGGTTTTGTGGATCATAAACTACCTAACCATGTTTTTCGTCTGAAAAAGGCTCTTTACGGTCTGAAACAAGCACCGCGAGCATGGTACGAAAGGTTGACAAAGCACCTTTTGGAAAAGGGCTACACTCGAGGGGGAGCTGACAGGACTCTCTTTGTGAAGCATTATCAAAACAATTTCATAGTTGCTCAAATCTATGTCGATGACATTGTTTTTGGAGCAACGAGAGATAATGATGCTTCTAAATTCGCGGAGACCATGGAAAGCGAATTTGAGATGTCCATGATGGGCGAATTGAATTATTTTCTTGGATTACAAGTTAAGCAAAACGATGAAGGAATTCACTTGTGTCAATCCAAGTATGCACTGGAGTTGGTCAAAAAGTTTGATCTTGAAAATTCTAAAGATTTTCCAACTCCAATGGGAACTAGCCATAAGGGACTTGGAAGTGAATCACAAAGTGAGAATGTAGACGAGAAACTGTACCGCAGTATGATTGGAAGTCTACTATATCTCACGGCTAGTCGCCCGGATATATCCTTCAGTGTTGGGATTTGTGCGAGATATCAATCAGCACCGAAGGAGGTTCACCTGAAAGCGGTGAAACGGATCATCCGGTATATCAAAGGTACAATCAATTTCGGAATTTGGTATCCTATGGGAACGACTTTGGATATTGTTGGATACTCAGATGCCGATTGGGCTGGATCGGTGGATGACCGGAAAAGCACGAGTGGTGCATGCTTCTATCTCGGCCACTGCCTTGTTGCATGGCACAGTAAGAAACAGAACTGCATAGCACTCTCGACTGCCGAAGCGGAGTACATTTCTGCAGGAAGTTGCTCAACCCAATTGATTTGGATGAAGAGCGTGTTGA
This sequence comes from Tillandsia fasciculata, assembly GCA_029168755.2. Classification (NCBI taxonomy): domain Eukaryota; kingdom Viridiplantae; phylum Streptophyta; class Magnoliopsida; order Poales; family Bromeliaceae; genus Tillandsia; species Tillandsia fasciculata. Next base: position 23,046 of record JAQOTM010001748.1, read on the forward strand.
GCGATTTCCGAATTTCAACATCTTCGGTAACCATTTTATGTGACAACACTAGTGCCATTAACATTTCTAAAAACCCTGTGTTGCACTCTAGAACAAAACATATTGAACTTAGATATCATTTTCTTAGAGAGCTAGTTGAATCAAACATTCTTCAACTGTCATATATTTCAACTGAAGATCAATTAGCCGACATCTTAACAAAACCTTTGGATCAAAAACGTTTCATTCACTTGCGAAAAGCAATTGGCATGCTTTCCTTGAAATAAACTCTTTTGAAACCTTTGCTTAGATTAGGTTTTGTTTTTGTTCTTGTTTTTGTTTTGTTCTTTATCTATGTTCTGTACATAGCACACTAATTGAGCATATATCATAATTGACTTTAATTGCATCCTTTTATGCATTTAGAAATTTATTATGTTTTTGATGTCATAATGTTTCAATGTTGCAATGATCATTTACGTTAATTAAACCATCTTTCTGTGATCAAAGTCAATTTCTCTCTCAATGATCTCTTGGTATAGTCATTATCATATTTGATTGCTTAGTCGAGTATGAATTCGAGATCAATGGTTTGGTTGAATACTTTATATATTAAATAATTGATAGCCAATTGAGGGGGAGTCAATGAAATGTGAAATGCTCAAAAGATGTGGAAAGAGTTACATCCCAATGAGGAGTGTGAAAACTACCACCACATGGAGAAAATGAAAGAAAAAGATACTCCATGAATGAAAAGCAAACTTTTGTTTGAAAAATTGTTGATAAAACTCATATTGAAATACTTGACTCAGTCGTATTTCATGGTTGGTATAAGGTGGGATTTTTGATTTAAGATGCTCAAAGAGCCACTCCTTCAACAGATTGTCTAGATATATTATTTAACTTATCTGGGATTTCAAACATCTATTGATCTTGGTACTTCATTTTCTTTACTGAAATTGATGATTTGATAAAGACATTACACATAGGATCAAGATAGATGTAATTGAAGTTGTTCAACTTTAAGTGTTTTAACTTTCGTAAATCTTCGTTTCATTTTTGGATATTATTGATAGATTTTTCATAATCTATTTCTTGTTGTGTGAAACGATGTCATTTGTTTAAAGTTGACATGATAATGTGCTTACATACTTTTTCTGGATTTTATTGTATTTTTCTTAATTTTTCTGAAGAAAAAGGTGTAGCCGATCCGGATCGTGGCAAGTGATCCGGATCCCGAACGCAGGATTTTTCCTGCGTGTGGCCGATCCGGATCACATTCTCGGCCGATCCGGATCACGGCTAGGGTTCTATATAGAAACTTTCAGATTCGAGATTTCTTTACCCTAATTTCTGGTTTTCAAGCTTCTAGAGTTTCTCTCTCTAGATTTCTTGCTTCCTGGTGCTTCAAAACTCAAAGTTCTTCGGATTCAAGTAAGTTTTCATGATCAAAACTCGGTTTTTCTCAGTTTTTATGGTTTTTCACCAAACGTGAGTTGAAAAGTTGGAATTTCTTCGTTTGTGAATGGTTTTTGATCAAATTTCTTTTGAAATAAGAACTCTGGGTCAATTAGTTTTACTTTTATGCTGGGATTTCACTTGATTAACGTATTTTTAGGCTTCGATTTCTAAAAATTCGGTTTTAGGGCATAAAAGAGGAATTTTTGTAAATCATGGATTTGATCTATTTTTAAAATTCTTTTTGGAAAACTAATTTGATTCTTGGCTTCTCTATATGATTATGATTGTCTAGGTACAATGTTTCAAATTTTTCAAAATTGACAATTTTTCATATGTTCTTGAGTTGGTTTTCACAGGACATTTTCTAAAAACTCAAAGCACTGACAAAATGGTGATCACCTGGATCATTTTCCTGCTCACTGCCATGGTTCATGTGAAGGACTCTGCAAAGCCGAAGAGAAGCAAGAGGACAAAAAGAGCAAAAGCTGACTCCGATACTGAATCGGAAACTGAATCGATTGACTGGGACACAATTGAAGTTGAAGGGGCTGTCCCAACTTCTGCAAAGGGGAAGGCTCCTGCTGAAGCTCCCAAATCTAAACCTCCTCCTACTGCAGCTGAGAAAGGAAAGGCGCCAATGGAGCCTACGGAAAAAGAGTGAAAACCTCGGCAAGGAAAAGAAGTGGTGCCCAAGGTATTTCAATCAATGAACCTATGGACAACCTGCCACCATTTCAGGGATTCGTCAGCTCCACACGAATCAAAGATTTTGAAAAGAGGGAATGCATAGGAGAACGACATGTCAATGTACAACAGATGAGGAATAGATCTGCAGAGTTTGGAGCTCTGTTTGATCAAGTTGGTCTTGGTCCGATCTGCAACTTTCCTGAGAAAACTGGGTACTGTCCACACTCAGTTCGGATCTTCTATCAGAATGCAGCAGGTCTTATTGATGAAGTTGATGGACGTCGAGAATTTCATACCTTTGTAAAAGGTATCAAGATCAAAGTCACTCCCCAACTGATTGGAGAGGTGCTCGGTATGACAGCCATCTCAGACGGAGTTCATTATTTGAAGACTCAGGTCTTCACAGCCAACTCTTGGAGAATAGTAGTCAATGGAACCTGCTCTCCGGATACTACGTCTGCCGGAAATTCAGTTTACTCCAGGGAACTCAAGAAGGAGTACAAGTACTTAAACTTCATTATTTGCTACAACATTCTTCCCAACATGAACACGAAAATCGTCCGATGGGATAGGTTGCTATTTCTTTATCTTCTTGGAAACCCAACTGCAGCAATGGGAGCAAACCTGAACATCCCCTACCTCATTTGGAATAGGATGACGCGGTATGTCGAACACTCACATCCCTCTGAGCGACTACCATATCCAATGATTATAATGCGCATCCTTAGGAGATTTAAGGTGGATACGAGCGCGAGTTCGTATTTGTATAGTTTGGGGACAATAAATGAGACAACCATTGTCAAGTCTTTGACAACAAAGCAGGATGATCCCCCTTCTCCTCCAATTGGCCAACGAGTTCGAACGCATGCAACTTCTTCCACTGCCCCCGTTCCTCCGAAACAGAAGGCACCTGCATCTACTTCTGACGATGATGCCTCGGTGACATCCATCTTCAAAGAACAACAGCGGCTTTCAAATGAACAGGAACGTATGTCCGCTGAATTTTCTGAAATGAAAGGCGATCTTCATGTTATGAAAAATGAGATGGAAATTATCACAGCTTCTCAAGTCACTTTGACCAAGTCAGTCTCTTCAGTAAAGAAACTTGTGAAGAAGTTGTTTGCGAAAATGGGTTGCACGACCTCGGATGACTCCGACTCTCAGGAGTAAATCTATGTTATAATCATTTTCCTCTGACTTTGCTTTTTGTTCTGTTTTGCAGGTTTATGATGTGTGTTTATGTTGTTAACTCTCCTTTTGTTGTAATTATTTGGCTTTGTTTTGTGACAAAAAGGGGGAGAGAGTTAGCGAAAACAATGAACAATGATGAACTTTGAACAATGATTGTGAATATCGATGATATCAAGGTAAGTATGAATCTCAACTCAACTTTGGTTTTCTTTTGTGATTTGTGACATGCTTCTATACTAACTATTCGACTAACTATTTGGGCATGTAATATGACTAACAAGTTGATGTTGGACTAACATACTTTGACATTTGGTTTTCGACTGCTTAGAAGATATGCTGGTTTTAACTATGTTTCTTTCACATATCTGATTCTTTTAAATGTCATGGTGAGATCAAACTCTATCTCTGCACTTGGTTTTTCTATGTTCCAATTCTTGAGGTATCTAACGATTTGTTTGTCAAGAATGTTTTCTGTGTGCAGAGGTTACAGATGTCTAAGTCTAGAGTCTGTCTTAGGAGTTTATCTCATGTTTTTAATTTCTGGAACTCTTTTGTAAATTTTTGTTGTATGGTGATAGCAACAAAAATATCTTTTTGAATTTTCTTTGTGGATCTGTGTTTTGTCACGAAACCGCCAAAGGGGGAGATTGTTACGGAATTTGAGTTGGCGTATTTCGTGATTGTATTAAGTCTTGAAGATTGAAGATGAAGAAACTTCGGATCGTATACCTCAATCTCAAGAAAGAAGAATTCAAAAGGATCAGGTACGTTTAACTAAATAATTTTGATGATCCGAATACTTCTTATAGTGTAGAAACACCTGGAAGAGGTTTTAATTGCTTATTCATCAAAAACTGGACATGGGACATGTTCAGGATCCGGATCGTGGACTTTCAATCCGGATCCCGAAAGGTGTTCGTTCATACATTGCTGCAATCCGGATCACAGCTTGTACAATCCGGATCCCGAATGGGATGTTTTGTGAAAATGTATGAACGATCCGGATCGTGGATTATGATCCGGATCCCGAACAGGTGATTTTCTGGAAACTGCATTCTGTGCGTCTGCGATCCGGATCGTGGCTTATGCAATCCGGATCGCCGTCGGTAAAACTTTCCAGAAAAGTTTGTTTTTGATCCGAATATTCTTCCTAGGGTTTCTAACCTATAAATAGCCCTATCTCATTTTTTCTAGGGCATCCAAATAGAGCCGTCATTTTCACATATCATTTTATACGGCCTTAGATCCACATATAGAGAAGAAAGGAAATCATTAGATCTATTCTATGGTTCTTCATCTATATTGATTAGTTTGATTCTAGGTTTTCATACTCACATCTTGAGTTGAATCAAACTAATGAATACTTAGATGGTATTTCCGATCTACTCTTGATCTAAGTATTCGGCGGATCATCACCACCCAAACAAACAACGATTTACCCCAAAATCGGCGCGTGGACTCGCGTGGCCTTGTGGATTCAAGGTGTTATCGCTTTCGTGGATTCGGAGCGAGGTGCGTTCGTGGATTCGAAGCGTACCATTGGGTGAAGACCGTGGATTCGGTTGGACGTCGTGGACTCGACGTTGGACGCTGTGGATTCAGCGTTGGGCGCGGATCGTGGATTCGAGAAGCGTCGTGGAGCGAGCGGGAAGATCGACTAGGGGCGTATGGTAAAAGGTTGAGTCGTCTGTGAGTACGTATATCACCTTGTACGTGTGTTAACTCTAGTGGATTTCGCCGTGTTATCGGTCCCGTGGTTTTTTACTCCGGTTTGGAGTTTTTCCACGTAAAAATCTTGTGTGTTCTTTTATTTTTCCGCATTGGGTTTTATCGCACAATGATTTTTTGAGTGTTTATTGTTTACACCTATTTCCTCTATTGTTTTTCCCCTTTAGATCCTTATTAAGAAAGAAAAGTGGGGGGGTGGGAATAGGGTTGTAAACAATC
>JAQOTM010001749.1:0-28277 GCA_029168755.2 Tillandsia fasciculata
TTCGTTGTCGTTGCTTGTCGTGAACACCGGTGTCGGAGGAGGAGATACCGACTGAGGCACAAATACTGTACCACTCGAACTTGGAATGTCTCCAGTTTGAGTGTATCCGAGGCCGAACTTATTTCTTTGACCGAGACCAAGAAGTCTGTCCAACTTACTCCTTCCAGAAGAAAATCTCTTTAAGTCATCCTTTAGTTGGCGTATGGTCTCCGTCATTTCCAATTTTTCCTGTCGAGCCTCGCCGTTGAGCTTCAAGAAGTAATTCGCTTTGTTCACCATATCCATATAATTCTTCTCGAATTGCTCATTGGACTCTTGAAGGGAAACATTTGTCTTAATCAGATTATCCCTTTCCACTTCAAGATCGGTTGAGAGAGAGGTTACTCTTTTTACTTCTCTTCAAGATCCTGCAATCTCTCTTTCAACCCCTTGTTTTGTTTAGCCAGTTTCTTTGAATCCCTCAAAAGCTTATGGTAGGCTAAAACAAAATCTTCACCTTCCGAATCATCTGATTCATCGTCCGTTGCAATCTTTTCAACAGTGGAGTTGGACAGTGAGTCGGATGTACTTGCCATTAAGCACATGAAGGGTGAAGATGTAGTGGACGCGTGGAAAGCTGTCGCGTTGTCTTCTTCATCACTTGAGGATGACTCATTTGACGTGGAGTTGTCATCCCAAGTAACGACTTGCATCGCTTTCTTCTTAGCCGGATTCTTGTTGGGACATTCCGTTGCAATGTGGCCGTAGCCTCGACATTTGAAGCACTGAACTTGTCCCTCAGAACTTTTCTTATCCTTTGAGAAGTTCTCTTGCTTTCTTGACTTGTGCTTGAAGAACCCTTGCCTTTCTTCGACTTTCCGAAGGATGGAGTTTTGCTTGAATTTCCCCTTCGAAAGTTGCGGCGAAACTTCCTTGTCAAGAGAGCGAGCTGCTTCTCAAAGTCCTCCATAGAAAGTTCTCGTCGTCGTCCGAGGAGGATGAATCCGCGTCTTCTTCTTTAGTTGATTTCAATGCGTAACCTGAAGACTTAGAAGAGGATGCCTTTCCAGAAGAATAGTTAGTAGGAAAAGTCATTTCATAAGTTTGTAAAGCACCTACTAATTCTTCTACACGCATTTCGTCCGGGTGTTTAATTGTTTCAATGGCTGCGACCTTCGGGCGAAATCGTTCAGGAAGAGTTCTTAGAATTTTTCTTACAACTTTAAATTCTGGAATCTTCTCTCCCAAGTTAGCACATGAGTTCACGATGTCTTGCAATCGTGTGTAATAGTCAGTGAAGGATTCATTCTCTGCCATAGAGATAGAGTCAAACTTGCTCGTGAGCATTTGCAGTTTCTGAATCTTCACTAAGTTAGTTCCCTCATGCGTAACTTGAAGAACATCCCAGATTTCTTTCGCAGTCTCACATGCCGAGACGCGAGAGAACTCAGTTTGTGACAAAGCATTAAATAGAGCATTAATCCCTTTGCCATTGTAAGAAGATAAGTCTATCTCTTCCTTGGTCCATTTCGACCTAGGTTTTAAGGTGCGAACATCATCTAAAATTTCAGTTGGATTAGACCATCCTAATTCAATTGATTGCCACACCCTTTCGTCGATGGAAATTAAAAAGCTTTCATCCGTACTTTCCAGTACGCATAATTTGTTCCATCAAAGAAAGGGGGTCGATTGATGTTTCCACCTTCAACCATTGTTTACAACCCTATTCCCGCTCTGATACCACTTGTTGGGTTTAGGTTAATAAGGATCTAAATAGGGGAAAAAACACCTAGAGGGGGGTGAATAGGTGTAAACAATAAACACTCAAAAAATCATTGCGCGATAAAACCCAATGCGGAAAAATAAAAGAACACGCAAGATTTTTACGTGGAAAAACTCCAAACCGGAGTAAAAAACCACGGGACCGATAACACGGCGAAATCCACTAGAATTAACACACGTACAAGGTGATATAACGTACTCACAGACGACTCAACCTTTTACCATACGCTCCTAGTAGATCTTCTCCGCTCGCTCCACGACGCTTCTCGAATCCACGATCCGCGCCCAACGCTGAATCCACAGCGTCCAACGTCGAGTCCACGACGTCCGACCGAATCCACGGTCTTCACCCAATGGCACGCTTCGAATCCACGAACGTACCTCGCTCCGAATCCACGAGAGCGGTTGCACCTTGAATCCACAAGGCCACGCGAGTCCACGCGCCGATTTTGGGTAAATCGTTGTTTGTTTGGGTGGTGATGATCCGCCGAATACTTAGATTAAAGATAGATCGGAAATACCATCTAAGTATTCATTGATTTGATTCTACTCAAAATGTGAGTATGGAAAACCTAGAATCAAATCAATCAATATAGATGAAGAAACATAGAATAGATCTATTGATTTCCTTTCTTCTCTATATGTGGATTTTTCTTTTCGGCTATTTTTAAAAGCCGATCTATTGCGGATGCCCTAGAAATGAAATAAAGGGCTATTTATAGGTTAGAAACCCTAGGAAGAATATTCGGATCAAAAACAGCCTTTTCTGGAAAGTTTTACCGACGGCGATCCGGATTGGATCTGGCGATCCGGATTGCAGAAGCACAAAGACGATTTCCAGAAAATTGCCTGTTCGGGATCCGGATCGTAGTCCCGATCCGGATCGTTCATACAGTTTTACCAGAACATCATGTTCGGGATCCGGATTGCAATTCCTGATCCGGATCGAAGAAGCACACAGGTAAAACTAGTGTTCGGGATCCGGATCAGAGATGCTGCGATCCGGATTGAACCAGTGTATGAACAACACCCTTCGGGATCCGGATTGAAAGCCACGATCCGGATCCTGAACATGTCCCATGTCCAGTTTTTGATGAATAAGCAATTAAAACCTCTTCCAGGTGTTTCTACACTATAAGAAGTATTCGGATCATCAAAATTCTTTAGTTAAACGTACCTGATCCTTTTGAATTCTTCTTTCTTGAGATTGAGGTAGACGATCCAAAATTTCTTCATCTTCAATCATCAAGACTTAACACATTCACGAAATACGCCAACTCAAATTCCGTAACAGAGGGGGGTGAATAGGTGTAAACAATAAAAACTCAAAAAATCATTGCGCAATAAAACCCAATGCGGAAATATAAATGAACACGCAAGATTTTTACGTGGAAAAACTCCAAACCGGAGTAAAAAAAACCACGGGACCGATAACACGGTGAAATCCACTAGAATTAACACACGTACAAGGTGATATAACGTACTCACAGACGACTCAACCTTTTACCATACGCTCCTAGTAGATCTTCTCCGCTCGCTCCACGACGCGTCTCGAATCCACGATCCGCGCCCAACGCCGAATCCACAGCGTCCAACGTCGAGTCCACGACGTCCGACCGAATCCACGGTCTTCACCCAGTAGCACGCTTCGAATCCACGAACGTACCTCGCTCCGAATCCACGAGAGCGGTTGCACCTTGAATCCACAAGGCCACGCGAGTCCACGCGCCGATTTTGGGTAAATCGTTGTTTTTGGGTGGTGATGATCCGCCGAATACTTAGATTAGAAATAGATCGGAAATACCATCTAAGTATTCATTAATTTGATTCTACTCAAAATCTGAGTTTGGAAAACCTAGAATCAAATTAATCAATGAAGAAACATAGAATTAAATCTATTGATTTCCTTTCTTCTCTATATATGTGGATACGTCTTTTTTATCTTTTTGGTCTTTATTTGGCGTACCCTAAAAATGAATTATAGGGTCTATTTATAGGTTAGAAACCATTGGAAGAGGATAAGGATCAAAAACTAACCATTTCTGGAAATTTACATGACGGCGATCCGAATCGGATTTACTGTGATCCGGATCGTCGTAGCGTGAAAGACAATTCCAGAAAACCAAGGGTTCGGGATCCGGATTGCAAAGCCCGATCCGGATCGTTCATACAATTTAGCAAAATCCCATGTTCGGGATCCGGATCGGAATGGCCTTTGATCCGGATTGGATTTGCCAATGAACAACCACCCTTCGGGATCCGGATTGGACTGTCTGATCCGGATCCTGAACATGTCCCATGTCCAGTTTTTGATTTTTATGCAAAAAAAATTCTTCCAAGTGTTTCTACACTACAAGAAGTATTCGGATCACCAAAAATCTTTAGTTAAACATACCTGATCCTTTTGAATTCTTCTTTCTTGAGATTGAGGTATATGATCCAAACTTCTTTCATCTTCAATCTTCAAGACTTAACACTTTCACGAAATACGCCAACTCAAATTCCGTAACAGTCTTTGACTTTCGCTAGATTGGGTTGAGCATGGTTGTATTCTGCCTTGTGTTTTCTGGTGGCAAGATGTCTCCTCATCATCATTTTCCCACCTGGAGTACCCCCACACCTTCTGAGGAGCCTGAGCAGGCGATAATCGCCGAGCTGGGGGAACTGCGAGCCTTGGTGACCCATTTAGTGGCGAGGAGTTTTCGATAGGAGCAGCGCCTAGAGCAGCTGATGGCGCGGAGTGGTGACATGGCGGTCGGAGAGAGGGCTGGGGCTCAAGAGCAGCGTTCAGGAAGGAAACGCCCCGTCCCGGATATTGAGGGACATACCAGTTCTAGGAGACGGCCATGACTTCGCGACAGAGACAGATGTATATTCTGTGGAGGACCTCATTTCTCGCACACCTGTGGTCAGCAGTGGGGACGTTGCTATAAGTGTGGGCAGGTCGGGCACATGCGTGCTTCCTGCCCTCTTTCGACATCGGCAGCACCATCTTCAGTCTTGGCTATTATCGCATCGCAGTAGAGGTCACGATCGCGACATCTGGGATGGCAGCGGCAACAGCAGAGGCAGCCCCAGCAGGCTAACAAGTGTATCTTTTGCGGGGGTCAACACTCCGCCGGTACCTATGAGCAGAGATGGGGTCGCTGCTTCAAGTGCGGACAGCTTGGGCACATTCGAGCTACGTGCCCCACATGGATGGCTGCAGCACCTACTTCAGCGTTTGTTCCTACCACTTCCCAGCTGCGACCGAGAGGTTCACCGACAGACCTCCAAGTAGATCAAGTTTCGTTTCCCCGCCCTTCTGGAGAGAGACAGCCATTGTCGAGCGGTCAGGATGACTATGTGGTGGCAGAGGATTCTGCTACAGTAGACTGTGTGGTGGCAGGTATTACTTCACTTTCTGGCATAAGGACTCATATCTTGTTTTATATAGGGGCATCTCATTCATTCGTTAGTAGAGTACTTGCATCATTGCATGGGTTAGGAGTAGTACGGTCACCTTGTGCACGGAAGGTTTAGATTCCCAATCACACTCTGCACGTGGAGGAGTGTTGTTGGTCCTGCCCAGTGCAGATAGAGTCCTGGATTATGCCAGCAGACCAGATGGTTTTGAGGCGGCTGCGGGACTTGAATAGGATGCTCGGGATGGACGAGCTGGCTCGTTACTTCACGACGATCGATTGTGCCGCGAGGATGGTGACTTTTCGAGAGCTAGACCAAGAGGTGTTCGTGTACCAGGGATGCTTGAGAAAATGAGGCAGCTCGAGCTAAAGGTTTGCTTCGCGTTTCTAGAGGAGCTTGCAGACAGCCTTGGGGACTCAGCTCAGGTTCAATACAGCTTTTCATCCACAGACTAATGTATAATCAGAGTGGATGATACAAATTCTCAAGGATATGCAAAGAGCTTGCGTCTTGGACTTCGGCGGAGGTACGTCTTCGACCCGTCGCACGTCATCGACTTCACCCCACTGGAGATCAGCGAGGATTTGAGATGTGAGGAACGCCCACTGCGGATTCTGGATCGGGAGGTGAGAGAATTGTGCAGTTGAGCCATGCCCTACGTGGAGATCCCTTGGAGCAACCATGACGAGCGCGAGGCTACTTGGGAGCTAGAGCCGGATTTGATGGACACCTACCCTTATTTGTTCGAGGTGCAGACTAGAGTTGTTTAGTTTGGTCTCGTTTCGAGGACGAAACTTTTTTAGTGGGGGAGGATGTGATGATCCGGATTTCTGCAGAGACTTTTGCAGCGTTAACAGTGACTACAGGAAGCTTATACGGTGTAATGGAGCTAGTTGTGTCGAAATCGGACCTCAGGAATGGACCCGGCGTGAAAATCAGATCAAATTGGCTTTTTCGGAGACTTTCGGCAAAATTTCGGATGAGAATTTGGCAAAACGGACAGTGGATTTGGACTCAGCGCGCGAAAGCGATCAAAATGGACTATTTACTTGTTTTCGGCGCCAAAGTACTGTTCAAGCTGGAACAGTAACTCCGGCTGCCGGAGTTACTGTTCCGACGACGGGCGGCGACCGGCGAGCGGCGGAGCACGGTGGAGCCCAGCGGCGCAGTGGCGGAGCAGGGCCACGGGCAGCGTGGGCATGCGCGGGCTGGCGCGCAAGCGGCTGGTCCATAGGAATGGCGTGCACCGGGAGCTTGGAGTTTTGGGTTTGCCACGTGGTGGCTCCAAATTGGTTGGGTTTCGTCAATGGTGGCGGCGGGGGCGGTGACACGTGGCAGCATCTTATTGGCTGACAAGATCCGGAAGACCCGGCGCGTAGACCGGGCGCGTGCGCCCCGTGAACCACGTGTGACACGTGGCCACTGTTCATTGGCGGGCGCAGAGCCGCCCACGTGCGCCAGGCGCGTGGAACACGTGGGTGGCAGATGACACGTGGCGCGTCCCGATTGGCCTTGCAAGGCTGTTTTGTGTTTTGGGACACGTGGAGCGGCCTGGTTGGATAGTTTTGCTGTTTCTTGTTTTGGCCCGGATTTGGTGTGGAGCCCGAATGGAATTTGGCCCATTTCAAATGCCTATATAAGCCACCTCTCTCTCTCTTTGCAATTTTCGAAATTTAGAGAGAGAAAGTGAGCTTGTGGCCTTAAGGAGAGTTGTTCCCCTCTCTGTCCTCTACATTTTCATTAAGTTTCAGAATTTTTGGAGTTGCCGACAGCGAGTTCTCTGCGACGCGGCGCGCTTCAACGATTTCCATTTTCGGCCCGTTTCCGTCGCAGTTCAGTCAGAAAATTGCCGTGCACAAACCAAGAGGTATTTTTGGACGATTTCTACTGCAACGTGTTCTTAAGAGGTAAGGCTTCGATTTTTGTGTTGATTGTTTTGCTCCGTTTTGGGTTTTTGGTGCGGTTCCCGAGGCACCTTTTGACCCTATTTTCTGTGATGGATTTTTGGACAGTACGGGCTTGTTGATTTTCTATCTTGGCCTACGAGCATCGGAACAGGGCGTATAAGTACTCGTTTTGGATCTACTCGTCGCAAGGATCGCAGCCGTAATTTTTCTAGATTTTTCTGAGAATTATACGCAGGTGAAAAATCCCCTTTTTCTGTGTTGTTTTTCCAAACAGCAAAGGCTGTTTCGGGGAAGGCCCGTTTATGTCGAGTCTAATTGTTTTGCAGTAACTCTCAAATTTTTTGGCGTTCTTGTCAGCCCCGGGGGTTTTTCGGTAGAGCAGAAAACGTGGAATATTAAATTTTTTTTTCTTTTTTTTTTACATTGTCCCCTAGTGCGCGACAGACCTGCCACATGTGCAAGTTCCTCGACCCCGAGAGCAGGGTCTCCTTTGCATATGCACGGCAGTCTCAACTTAAACAGGCATACCAACCCGCATGTAATCGCATTCACACTTTAACCACAATCATCATTCACACAAAAGCAAGAGAGAGTATTATAACTACTTAACACGGCCGTCGTTATTTAGAAAGGATAAATCAATGGGTTTTCAAATCGGTGTCCACACAACACCCATTGTTTTAAAAACTGTTTTCGCAAACATTTTTCCTAGTTTGAAAATAGGCCGTCAACTACAGAGTATGCAAGCACGCAGAGTCACTACAGTAGTTTGAGCATCCACACGAGCACAGACGAACCCACACACACAGCACGAAAAACTAAAGAGATATACATGAATAAAACCTCGCAATGTCACTCGAAAGGAAAGGAAAAACGAAACATCTTCCTAGACCGTCCTCACATCCGTCCCATGCCCGCGTCCGACCAACCTGTCACAGAGTTGGGAGTCAGTGACACAACCAGGATGCAACATAAACCAGGGTAAACAATTGATATATGCGATAATTGGGAAAACTGAAGATAATGCAAACCGAGCCACCCGCGTGTCCGTGTTTACCCCCTTTCAAGAGAGCCACGGTACCCTGTAACGAGTCAGTCACGTGCATCTGCTCCTGCAATAATCAACAATACGTACTTGTCCTGCAACAATCATTCGTGCACTTGCCTCTCGTGATTTGCCTATACCCCTCCACGACGCTCGTGCGATACGTGAGCAGCCATGAGAGGTCCCCATCACCACTAGTCGTGGGGTACACGGGCCGACATGCCATCTTTCTGGAAAAATACACCAGTGCGGTGGCCAAACCGCCGATGTGCGTGCAAGCAAACCTTGGGCACAGACATGTGTAAGTGGGTGAGTCGTACCCATAGCTATGAACAGTAAACATGCTTACGAAAAACAGGGGTTAGATGCGATTATGATTTATATGCTGCTTTATTCATGCTAAGACATGACTTCTTTTACACATTCCTCATAATATAAGTATTGATTTATTCATGACAAAACATAATTTCCTTTACTGCCCTCCTGGAGAGACAGAGGAAATCACCCACAGTCGCTAGAGATATTAGTAAAAACATACTTACGGAAAACAGGGGTTAGATGAGATCATAAGGTCAATATCATTATATTCATGCAAACACGAAACTTTACTATATCTCATGAATGTTAGGATTTGAAGGAACACCCACCTGGACAGCGTTTGGTCGGAACGCCTGCAGTCGCCTCACAGCCCCCCGAACGGCCCCTGACCTACGGAGTCCCCAGAAAACAACCAACAGTTAAGACCGAAGATAAAAAGAAGGAGACAGCGACACGACAACACGACAACACGATGCTAACGGGTAGGAGCTGAAACAAGCAAGCATCCGACGGCAAGGAGGAGGGGAGCAGCGGCGACTACAACAGTAGAGGCCCTACGCGGCACCAGCCCCGCGCGGCGCGATGCGGCGGCTGCGAAGCCCCGCGCGGGCGTGGTGCGGCGGCAGCGAAGCCACGCGCGGGAGCGGCGCGGCGGCAGCGAAGCCCCGTGCGGGCGCGGCACAGCGGCAACAGAGGCCCCGCGCGGGCGCAAGCCCGCGCGGCGGGCGCAGCAGCGGGTCAACCCCGCGCGGGCACAAGCCCCCGCGAGCGGCGGTGCGGCAGCAAGCCGCCCCGCGAGGGTGCAGGCCCGGGCGGGCGGCGCGCGGCAGCAGGCCGCTCCCGCGCGGGCGACGCTCGGCAGCAAGCCACCATGCGCGGGCGAAGGCCCGCATTGGCGGCGCGCGGCAGCAGGCCGCCCCCGCGCGGGCACAGCACCGTGCGGGTGGCGGCCCGGCAGCAAGCCGCCCCGCGCGGGCACAGGCCAGCGCGGCGGCGCGCGGCAGCGCGCGGCAGCAGGCCATCCCGCGTGGGCGGCGCGCGGCAGCAAGCCGGCCCGCGCGGGCGCAGGCCCACGCGGGAGAAGGCTCGCGTGGGCGGCGCGCAGCAGCAGGCATCCCCGCGCGGGCACAGCACCGCGCGGGCGGCGGTGGGGCAGCAAGCCGCCCCGCGCGGGTGCAGGCCCCGCGCGGGCGGCGCGCGGCAGCAGGCCCGCGCGGGCGGCGCACACCAGCAGGCCACCCCCGCGCGGGCACAGCACCGCGCGGACGGCGCGCGGCAACAAGCCACCCCGCGCGGGCACAGGCCCGCGCGGGCGGCGCGCGCGGCAGCAGGCCCGCGCGAGCGGCGCGCGCGGCAACAGCGGCAGCGACGCAGCGGCGACAGCGGCAGCGGGAGCGGCAGCGGCAACGGCGAAACAGGCGGCGGCGGCGGCGGCGGCGGCCGCCGAGGCTAGGGCGTCCCGAGAAAAGAGGAAAAACTCTAAAAGAAGAACGACCACACACACACAAAGCTCACCTCGTCGCAGAGAAGACGATCCGATCGTTCCCGAAAGGAGCCTCCGGATCCGATCCCCGTCCCGATGCGGTTGATTCACGACGAGATCCCCCTTCCTCTCCCTCTCTCATTCTCTCTCAGGCGGCTAGGGTTGGCGGCTAGGTTTACAAAGTATCCCTTACACAGGGTGACAACCGTAAGTATTTATATACATAAGGAAGTTCCCCCCTCTAACCCTAAATCTCACGCGCACTCAAAAAGGGCGATAAGTTACAGTTACCGTCACCTTAGAAATTCAAAACCGGGAGATCCGGGAGTCGGATTTCAGATCCGATCGCGCCACTGTTCAACATTTTTGAGCTCTATCACCGAGAAATAATAACGTGCACCAAAACACAACCCACTAAAAGTCGATAAAAAGGGCACCTACCACTAACACTGTACGACAAGGGTTATCTACGGCACCCGAAAAGTTAGGATACTACAGTTCTGGGGACAATTGTTGGACAGCAAGGAGCCCTGTTTTAGTTGGGGAGTTTTGTTGACTTGGATTTGCGTGCCAGGTGGGTAGTTGTTGCTTACATCTTACTGTGATTTACTCACTAAGTTTATTTAGAGGATTTTCCATTTGGACTTATTGATTGATCACCCCTTGACATCCATGCTTAAATCAAAATAAACGTGAGCCTGTAATGACACGACTTTTCCTATATTTTCCTCCTCCTTATAATAAAGTGTTATTGTTAGTCGGTCGGTGCATTCCATGAGTATTTTTCGGTGAAAGAGCACAAAAAACGAAGACCGACGGTGCGATCGGATCTGAAATCCGACGTTGCGATCTCCCGGAACAGGGTTTCTAGGGTTGTGGTGTTTTGGTGTGCATCGGAATCCGTGCAAAATATCCTGCACGCTTTTCGAGGAATTTTGAGATTTATTTCCTATGATTAATTAATTAGGAAATTAATTAATCGGTCGCACGCTTTCCGAGGAATCTTTGGATTTTATTTTCTATGATTAATTAATTAGGAAATTAATTAATTGGTGACTGAGATTTAAAAGGGGGGATATATTAGTACGTACGAAAAGGGAAAATTCACTTTTTGCAAAAAAAAGAAACCCTAGCCGGAGAGAACGCGGAGGGAAAAAGAAAAGGAAAAGGCGGAAACCCTAACCGGAGAAAAGAAAGAAAAAAGAGGAAGGAGACGGAGGAGCCCGATCGTCCCGAACGACGTACCGAAAACAAGGACGCGATCGAACGAACTCCCCGTCGGATCATCCGGTGAGTAATCTTTCCGTTTGTGGTATTTTTGGGGTTTTTCCAGATAGTTTTGTTGTTTTTGGTTTTCCTTTCCCCCGCCTCCGTCGTCTCCGCCGGCCGCCGCCGTCGTCGCGCGGGCGGGGGAGACGCGCGGTGCCGCTAGGGCACCGCGCTGGCGAGGGGGAGACACGCGGTGCCGATAGGGCACCGCGCAGGCTGATACCGCGGGGGCGCGGGCGCCGCGTCGGCGCCGCCCGCGGGCGCGTACTACGCGGTCTCAGACAGCGCAGGGCGCTCTCGGGCGGGCGGGCGCTGCGCGGGCGCCGCGCGGGTTGCACCTGCGCGGGCGCCGCGCGGGGCGCACCCGCGCGGGCGCCGCCCGCGGGCAACACTCGCAGGCACCGCGCGGGGCGCACCGTGCGTGCGCCGCGCAGGCCGCACCCGCGCGGGCGCCGCGCGGGCAACCCACCCCGCGGCGGCGGTGCCGCGGGGAGGACGGGCACCGCACGGGCGCCCCCCGCGGATGCGTGCCGCGCGGGTTCGGGCCGCGCGGGGCATCGGCGGGCGGCGGCGTTCGTGCGGGGACCCGTCGGGTGACGGGGACTTGTCGCTTCTGGGGTTTTTTTAAAATAGATATTTTCGGACTTCCGGTTTGCGATGTTAGTGCGTGGTTTTGACTATACTTTACCCTTGCGGACTTTCCTTAGGTCCAAGTGCGCAGCGGGAGTGTGCGACAGATCCAGGTGCTTCGATCTTCCCGCGAACAGGTGGGTACCCTTGCTATAAGTGCAACAAGTGCTGTAAGTGCACCATGTCATCATAAAAAGATTGTTAACCGGTCTAATAAAGTAGATGAACTGTTAAAACCTTTCGCATATATGTATTCCATTTTACATGATTAATTGTGGCGACCAAGGTCGCGGTGCATCATACACGCCGATTCCGGCAACCCGTTCTCTTTTTGGATGCTGCACATACACAGGCGGATTGGCCTCCGCATGGGTGTACTTTTCCGGAGAAGTGGTCAACAACGACCCGTGTGCCCCACGTGTGTAGGGTAGGGACCCCATCACGCCAGCTACAGGTGCCGCACTAGTACCGTGATTGGGGTAAAAGCATCACGTAAGGTGAGGTGATTGTGCACGAGGGGAGATCTTCGACTCCCCGACAGGTACTCATGGAAATTAAAACAGGTGAGGTAAACTTATGAGAGGGAAAAGCGAAAGGTTCCGGTGTACTCGGTTTGTTCTAATGTTTATGTTAAAAGATATATCATCTACTTTATTTGTCACTGACTTTACCTACTCCGTGAGAGGTCTGGTTAGGTGTAATAGCCGGGATGGCGGTGAGACTGCGTCGCGAGGATCGTAGCCATAGGAGGCTTTCTTCTTTAGTGCCTTTGGTTTATCTCTTCTTTTTAGTTAACTGTTAGTTTAATTTGCAAATCTTGTGGATCATGTTGAATATGGATAATTAAATAGTTGCACTGTGGATTGGACATACTTTTATGATTTAGATAAACTTTTATGGAATTCGTGTGCGCCATTGTAGGGCCCCTAAACTCCTTACAGCTTTTTCCCATGAATCCACTGTGCAAACACCTGTTGATGGTGTATCTGGCCCATGGTGCATCAAAGGGATGCCACGGATGGACCCTGTGAGCTTTGGTTGGCTGTTTTGGCCTTCGGCTGCTTTTGCCGAATTTTAGAAAAGGATTTGGCCAAACGGAGGGTGGATTTGGATTCAGCGCGGAAAAACGCTTGAAAATGGCTTTTTATTTGCTTAATTCTGAGTCCGGATGCCCAAAAGCGGGCTCCCGGAAGTTTTGGCAGTTTTTGGTGTTTGCGGGAGCCTCCGGCAAATTTTGGAGGCGGATTTTGGCGAAACGGACGTCGTTTTTGGAATCAGCGCGCGAAAACGGTCAAGATGGGCTATTTTCTTGCTGTTTTTGAGCTTGTGGGTACTGTTCACGCCGGAACAGTGTCTCCAGCGATCGCCGGCGGCGGCGGGCAGCCCCGGCGGGCGGCGGCGCAGCCTCGGGCAGGCGGCAGGCGGCGGCAGGCTGCGCGGGCAGGTCGCGGGCAGGCGCGCAGGTGCGCGGGCAGGAGCGCGGTCCACCGCGGAGGTCGTGCGCCGGGGGCGGGCCACGTGGCGCTTTCCGGTTGGCCGGCGCAGCAGACGCGGTCCACGGAATTTGGGCCCGGGTGCACGGTAGACCGGGTGGACACGTGGCGTGAGGTGATTGGTCCGGTGTTGTGCTCCCGGTACACGCAACCGGTGGAGTTGGTGACCGGGGCAGTTGGCCGTACGGCGGGGCAGGTGGCCGTACGGCCGGGGCAGGCGGCGACGTGCGCGGTCCACGGCGCGACGTGCGCGGTGCACGGATTGCCGGGCCACGTGTCGCGCGGCCATTGGCGGGCTCACGTGCACCGGGCGCAGCGGGGCGCGAAGGACCGGGGTTGTGGGCTACGTGGCCGGCCCACAGCGTTTGGCGCTTGAAAGTAATGGGCCGGCCCATTACTGTAGCCGCCCGAAAAATTTCGGGCGCCCGAAACCTGGACTTATTTGGTATTTTTGCAATTGTTTCTCCAGCCTATATATACCAACCCGAGCCCCCTTCTTTGCTTTTTTCTCCCAACCCTTTCACTTTCTGCCCGAGCCCCCTTAAGCAAAGTTGTTCATCTCTTCACCCTTGATCTTCCTGCCAAGTTCTAGGATTTTAGGAGGCACGAATCCCGAGGTTTCCCATTTTACGGCGCGGCGCGACGTTGCTTTCCTGTGTTCTTCTTCGGCGCAGCGACAGTGTTTTAGCTCCCCTGGGCTACCCCGAGATCATTTTCTGTGATTCTTGCGCCGGCAGACTCCTAAGAGGTAGGACTTCATCTTTCGTTTTGGTCGCGCTTTCCCGTTTCGAGGTTTTGGCACGGATCCCGAGGCAAACAGTGACCCCTTTTTCTGTGTGGATTTCCTTGACAGCAGCGGGGTATTTTGGCCATATCTTCGCGCACGAGCGTCAGACGGAAACGAGCTTATACAACTTTTTCATCTACGGATCGCAAGGAACGCGCTCGTATTTTTCTTGGATTTTCCTGAGGTTTATTTCGAGGTGAAAATTACTGTTTTCTCAGTGAACAGTGCACAGTTTTTAGCACAGATTTTTGTATGAGTGTACCCCCTTGCCGAATTTTTATCTTGACTTACCGAACTCAGATTTGGGCGTGCAAGGTACCGTTGCGAAGCTATCGACGCGAGGATCGCCGTGATATTTTTCTTGGAATTTTCTGGGCACTTTCTGCAGGTGATAATTTAACAGTTTTGAATCCGAGGTTGTATGTGGTTATAAGAGCAATAATTGGGAGCCTAAGTGTAATTAGTGAGCTTTGTATTGTACCAGGAGTATTACGGGTGTGCTGAAATTGTGGGAGCAAGGATTTGGAGTTTTGGTATTTTCTGCTGTACGGACTTGGACAGTTGCACTTCAGGTGGGTGGTTGTTGTACTCCTCTCCTTTGTTATGCCCACTAGGAATATCAGAGTACCCCCACATTGTTGATGCTAATTGTGTTGATTGGTAGACTTGCATGCTCTAGGGGAATTAATTAATTGTTATTTGATTCATGTGGAAATTGTTGGACTGCATGTTTAGGGGTAAAATAATAGTTGAGGACTGCAAAATTGATAATTATTCATATGAGACTGTCACTTTAGCTTATGTCACTCTAAACTGATTATTCTTGGAAAATGGACAAAATATTGGAACAATGCATGATTAAACGGGTCACATAATTATTGTCATCTTTTACTGCTACACTATTTTTGGGACTTGACTTAGGAGAAACCATGCATTTATTCTTTTCTTCTCCTATTATTGATAGACTTGCGGCATAGTCGCTCAGGTTCGAGCGTGTGTTGGACAGTGTAGTCAGGTATTGGGGATTTGGGACAGGTTGGGCTTTTGACAGGGTGTTGCGGCGACCACGGATCTTGGGTGGTTGACCGGGTTGTTACTATTGCATCAGATTGGGTGTTTTGGGGATCGGGCTTTCTTTAGTGGAGGGTTTTCCCACTTTGATCATGAGTCTGATCCAGTCCTGCTATTATGAGACAGTGGTTACAGAGATGCTTGTTACAGTGATACTTTACTCGTGTGGGTCGCTCCCCTCGAGTGCCACTCCGGAGTAGGCTTTCCACGGTGCAGAGCGCCGGGCACCAGGCTGGTTCTTGAGTTCGACAGCAGAGCAGGCAGTGCCAGTGTTCACTGGCGGTCAGATTGGGTCATTTGACAGGCTTCTTGATACTGATGCATCACTTTCTCCATCCTTGTTGGTTGGTCATGTAGAGGCATATTAGGGATAGCATTTATCAGTTGCTTCATTTATCTGCACCCCCTTTTTTCTTCTCTTTTCCTTTTTGCCTCTGATCACCTGGTGGGCATATCTGAGCTGAGGCTTTACCCACTAGGGGAGGCTACTGTTTATAGTAGTACTTACCCCCATTGTCTTTCTTGTTTCTTTCTTCTCCCTTGTTTTGCAGAGTCCTCAGTGGGAGTTGCTGGGCCGTCAGCAACTGATCGAGGTAAGCGGATTGCGGACTAGATAGAGAGCCACCGAGGGTTGTAGCTGGAGATTTTTGGGTACCCGGACTTCTCAGACAGCTTTTATTTATTTTCTTTTGGGTCTGGCTTCTGCCAGCTGTTTGTATTTTAGTGGTGAGCTGGGAGAGACATCTGTATTTTATTTCACTGTTGTACTTTTTACTTCCAGCTTCTGTCTGAGATACAGTAGTTTTAGTTTAGCTCTGATTATTATGCTCTTTTATTGTTATTTCTTATATCTGAGCAGGTTACCGACGCTTCGTGTATGTGGAAAATACCGCATGCGCGGCGGATCTGTAGACGGGCCCGGGTTCTGGTTTACACCCGGGGCGTGACAGCCATGCTTTAACTTCAAACAAAATGATTGCGAAAATGTTTTCCCAAAACCTGTGTCGTGTGGGCACAGATTTTGCAAACCTCTGGATTTATCCTTTCAAAGGTTGTAGCCGCTGTCTTTTGTGAGCATGTAATTATTTCTAAAGAATGGGTGTCGAGTGGACACCGCTTGCAAAACCCGTTGTTGTAGTTATTCCCTGATGTGTGATTGATGACTGTGTGGTTATGGGTTGACATTGTAGATCAGACGTCGTGCATATACAAAGGAGACTCTGTCCGTTTGAAGAGTGAATTTGTATATGTGGCGGTCTGACATGCACCAGTAGAGAGGTCGGTGTTTTAAAAGAAAAAAAAAATATGTACGCTTTTCCGCTTATTCCTAGGACCTCCGGGGCATGACAGATCCCCTTTTTCTATGCTGTTTTTCCAAACAGCAAAGGCTGTTTCGGGGAAGGCCCGTTTATGTCGAGTCCAATTGTTTTGCAGTAACTCTCGAATTTTTGGCGTTCTAGGGACAGTTGTTGGACAGCGAGGAGCCCTGTTTCAGTTGGGGAGTTTTGTAGATTTGGATTTGCGTGCCAGGTAGGTAGTTGTTGCTTACCTCTTACTGCGATTTACTCACTAAGTTTATTTAGAGGATTCCCCATTTGGACTTATTGATTGATCACCCCTTGACATCCATACTTAAATCAAAATAATCGTGAGCCTATCATGTGAGACCAATCTTGTGGATATATCATGCTGGAAATATTATTGGGGAAATATTAAATGTGAGAACATGATTGTGAGAAGATTATAGTGATGATAATTAACATGACATGTTAGTACCTAGAGTTGTATGAAAGTTGATTAAATGGAACAGGATGACATAGCTATATGCGGGTACTACTTTGATGATTTATTATGGATCAGGGATTATAGACATGTGTAGTCGGTTAGTGATTTTGGCATAATGGTTATATCTATACAGATCTATCATTTGATACACATGTCGAACTGTTGTTTGATACTCTCTCTTTTATCTTTCAGGAGGACAATTGCATCCTTGTATGGACATCTGGATAGGCCACTATTTATTACTACACTATCATGTTGGGATTTGACTTAGGAGAAACCATGATTGTTTCCTTTCTCCTTCTCATTTAGACTTTTGATTCATGTTGCTCGGGTTCGAGCAGGGGCTTGGGATAGTGTAGTCGGGACTTTGGAGTCTAGGACAAGTTGTACTTGATTATGGATTGTGGGGCATTGTGGTAACCGCGGATATTAGGCGGTTGGCCAGATGTTGGTTATTTTATCAGATTGTGGACTTGTGGGGTATTGCGGTAACTGCGGACATTAGGGGGTTGACCGGATGTTTATCTTTGCATTAGATTGGGGTCGACTCTTGTCAATCTTTGCATCAGATTGGGATCGGGGTTTCATTAGTGTATAGGTTTTCCACTTTGATCATAGTCATGATCCAGTCCTGCTTTTATGATACTTATGACATCGTTACTTTCCTCGTGTGGGTAGCTCCTCTCGAGTGCCACTCCGGAGCGTGCGGGGTACCAAATAGGTACCGGACGGCATTGACTCATTGCTATCACTTTGACGCGGATCAGGCTGCACTATGATGATAGCGGCAGCAGCCGATACCAGTTTTTACTGGTGGCTAGATTGGGTTTATTTGGACAGATGCGGTTACTGATGCATACATACAGTCATACTTTTCGGGACTGCATTTAGAGGCATAGTAGTGGTAGTTTCCTTTTTCAACAATCTTATTGCTTACCACTTTACCTTTTCCTTTGCCTCTGGTAGACTTGGTGGGTACGTCGGAGTTTGAGGCTTTAACCACAGGGGGAGGCTATTAGTTTACTAGTGATTCTCACCCCCATTATTGTTTTCCTCTCTTTCTTTCCTTTGTTTTGCAAAGTCTTCTGCGGGAGTTGCTAGGCCATCGGCAGCTGATCGAGGTAAGGGGATCGCTGAGTAGATAGATCTCCTGTGAGGCTGTGAGCTGCTGTTAGACAGATATTGTACCCCTTTTACTCAGACTGTAGTAGTTTACTTTTATTTTGGGGTCTGGCTTTGGCCAGCTGGGTGTATTGTTTTTGGTGAGCTTGGAGTTTATTGTATTTATTACAGTTTTATTTTATTTTCAGTCTGAGATATTATGTAGTTCTTTTTATTTCAGCTCTGTACTATGCTCTTTTATTGTACATCTTATATCTGAGCAGGTTACCGACGCTTCGTGTACATGAAAAATTCCGTGTGCACGGCGGATCTGTTGGCGAGCTCGGGTTCTGGTTTCCACCCGAGGCGTGACAACTCCTGTTCCTACTCCTGTTGCTGCACCAGCTAATCGAGGTAAGAAAGTCGCGAGCTAGTTCCTACCAGCCTTTGGAGTATAGCGGTACCCCTTTTTGGAGCTTTGTAGTACAGTCTGCTGGATTATTATAAATAGTTGCTATTGAGAGTTTTGCTTTCAAGAGACTTATGTAGTGAGGTTCAGACTTGTACTATTTGGAGATGTATTTTCTTATTTCAGTAGTTTACTTTTCAGCTCTGATATCTGTATAGCTGTAGTATTATCTTTTGCAGGTTAGACGCTTCGTCTATACGGAGCTTTCCGTATGGACGGCGGATCTGTTGGCGGGCCCGGGTCACAATTTCGACCTTGGGGCCGTGGCGTGACAGCTGGAGCCACCGGTTGTGCTGGCGGAGGTGACGGCCTATATTGGCCGGCCTGACTCTGAGGCGGTCCCGACGGGAGGATCTGCCTGTCATTCCTGCCCATAGCCGTCTCGGCGAGTCCGGCCTGAGTCACCGGTGTGAGGACGCGAATCCCCGCTTAAGGGTTTATTGATGGATTAGTGGCTTCTGGGAGTGTTTGTGCGCCTGTCGAGCCCATGAAATAAATTTTTGGTGTAAATTGGGAGCAAGATTGCTTAACCGGAGGCCTTTGGAAAATTTTAGAAGTAGAATTGGGCCAAACGGACATCGGATTTGGATTCAGCACACGAAAACGATAAAGATGGACTATTTACTTGTATTTTTCGGAGCCCGGATCAGAAAACACGAATTTCGAGGTTTGGCGGCACTGTTCCGACGGCCGAAGAGGCGCCGGCGGCGGCGGCTGGCGGCGGAGCGCGGCGACGGGTGGAGGCGCCGCCGCTCGGCCCACAACGGAGGCGTGCACCCGGGCGCGGGACGCGTGGCGGCTCCCGGTTGGCAGGCGCAGTAAGCGCGGTCCACGGGAAAGGCTCGGGTGTACGGTGGACCGGAGGGTGGACACGTGGCGGCTCGTGACTGGCTGGCTCTTGTGTGCGCAGTCCACGCAGCGATGGCGGGCAGATGACCATACGGCGGGGCAGTTGGGGCGATGTGGGAGCACCACGTGGCGCCCCGCGGTTGGCCGGGCGCACCCGCCCCACGCCCGCGTGTCGGGACAAGCGGCGCTGCGCGGTTGGCGGGCGCGCGTGCGCCGGGCGCAGGGAACATGACACAGGACACGTGTCGGCTGGAGGAGATTTCGGGCGTGCACAGTGTTGGGCCGGGCCCAACACTGTAGCCACCCGATTGTTCCGGGCGCCCGGAATTGGGCCCAAAAAGCCCAATTTCGGGATTTTCTTCGATGTTTATTGAGCCTATTTACACCTCTTCTTTCAACACCCCGAGTTATGATGATTTTTCCACTCCTCCTAACACCTTTACCCCTGGACCCTTTAGCAATGGAGTCTGGAGCTCCTCTTTTATTGCTGCATGCGCATCTTTTGGAGGAGTGCCGGAATTTTTGGACCGCGGCGTCCAGCCCAGAGCCCACTTCGGACATCGTAGCGCACGGAGACGACGTTCTTTCATCGGAAGCCCGTTATCGTCGCATTTCGGTCTGAGAGCTCCACAGAGCTACTCCGACAGTATTTTTGGACGATTTTTGCGGCATTGGGTTCACGAGAGGTAGATCTATGATTTTTCTATTGTCCACTTTTCTCGAATTTGAGTTTTTATTGGGGGTTTCTGGTATGTTTTTTGTTGGGTTTATACTAATATGGATCTAATATGGGGAAAAAATAACCTAGAGGGGGGGTGAATAGGTGTAAACACAATAAACACTCAAAAATCATTGTGCGATAAAACCCAATGCGGAAAAATAAAAGAACACACAAGATTTTTACGTGGAAAACTCCAAACCGGAGTAAAAAACCACGGGACCGATAACACGGCGAAATCCACTAGAATTAACACACGTACAAGGTGATATAACGTACTCACAGACGACTCAACCTTTTACCATACGCTCCTAGTAGATCTTCTCCGCTCGCTCCACGACGCTTCTCGAATCCACGATCCGCGCCCAACGCTGAATCCACAGCGTCCAACGTCGAGTCCACGACGTCCAACCGAATCCACGGTCTTCACCCAATAGCACGCTTCGAATCCACGAACGTACCTCGCTCCGAATCCACGAGAGCGGTTGCACCTTGAATCCACAAGGCCACGCGAGTCCACGCGCCGATTTTGGGATAAATCGTTGTTTGTTTGGGTGGTGATGATCCGCCGAATACTTAGATCAAGATAGATCGGAAATACCATCTAAGTATTCATTGATTTGATTCTACTCAAAATGTGAGTATGGAAAACCTAGAATCAAATCAATCAATATAGATGAAGAACCATAGAATAGATCTAATGATTTCCGTTCTTCTCTATATATGTGGATTTTTCTTTTCGGCTGATTTTTCTCAAATGGCCGAATATTGCGGATGCCCTAGAAATGAAAGAAGGGCTATTTATAGGTTAGAAACCCTAGGAAGAATATTCGGATCAAAAACACAGCCTTTTCTGGAAAGTTTTACCGACGGCGATCCGGATTGGATTTGGCGATCCGGATTGCAGAAGCACAAAAGACGTTTCCAGAAAATTGCCTGTTCGGGATCCGGATCGTAGTCCCCGATCCGGATCGTTCATACAGTTTCACCAAAACACCATGTTCGGGATCCGGATTGCAGAAGCTGGATCCGGATTGAAGCAGTGTATGAACAAACACCTTCGGGATCCGGATTGAAAGCCACGATCCGGATCCTGAACATGTCCCATGTCCAGTTTTTGATGAATAAGCAATTAAAACCTCTTCCAGGTGTTTCTACACTATAAGAAGTATTCGGATCATCAAAATTCTTTAGTTAAACGTACCTGATCCTTTTGAATTCTTCTTTCTTGAGATTGAGGTATACGATCCAAAGTTTCTTCATCTTCAATCTTCAAGACTTAATACATTCACGAAATACGCCAACTCAAATTCCGTAACAATCTCCCCCTTTGGCGGTTTCGTGACAAAACACAAATCCACAAAGAAAATTCAAAAAGATATTTTTGTTGCTATCACCATACAACAAAAATTTACAAAAGAGTTCCAGAAATTAAAAACATGAGATAAACTCCTAAAACAGACTCTAGACTTAGACATCTGTACTCTCTGCACACAGAAAACATTCTTGACAAACAAAATCGTTAGATACCTCAAGAATTGAAACATACAAACCAAATACAGAGATAGAGTTTATTCTCATCATGACATTTGAAAAATCAGATATGTGAGAGAATCATAGTTAAAACCACATATCTTCTAAGCAGTTCAAAACCAAATGTCAAAGTATGTTAGTCCAACATCAACTTGTTAGTCATATTACATGCCCAAATAGTTAGTCAAATAGTTAGTATAGAAGCATGTCACAAATCACAAAGAAAAACCAAAGTTGAGTTGAGGTCATACTTACCTTTTCACCTCATCTGATATTCACAATCATCATTCATTGTTCAAAGTTCTTGTTCATAAGTCTTTCTCTAACTCTCTCCCCCTTTTTGTCACAAACAAAGCCAAATAATTACACAACAAGGAGAGTTAAAAGAAAAACCAGAAAAAAACGCCCAAATAAAACGTTAAAGTGAAAATCCTGCAAAGTAGAACAAAATGATTAAACAAAGATCTACTCCTGAGAGTCGGAGTCATCAGATGTTGTGCATCCCATTTTTGCAAACACTTCTTCACAAGTTTCTTCATGGAAGAGACTGACTTAGTCAAAGTGACTTGAGAAGCTGTGAGGATTTCCATCTCATTTTTCATAACATGAAGATCGCCTTTCATTTCAGTGAATTCAGCGGACATACGTTCCTGTTCATTGAAAGCCGCTGTTGTTCTTTAAAGATGGAAGTGACCGAGGCATCATCGTCAGAAGTGGATGAAGGTGCCTTCTGTTGAGGAGGAACTGGGGCTGTGAAGAGAAGTTGCTTGAGGTCGAGCTCGTTGTCCAATTGGAGGAGAAGGGGGATCATCCTGCTTTGTTGAAAGGACTTGACAATGGTTGTCTCATTGATTGTCCCCAAACTATACAATAAGAACTCGCGCTTGTATCCACTTTAAACTTCTTAAGGATGCGCATGATAATCATTGGATATGGTAGTCGCTCTGTGGGGTGAGAGTGTTCGACATACCGCGTCATCCTATTCCAAATGAGATAGGGAATGTTCAAGTTTGCTCCCATTGTGCAGTCGGGTTGTCAAGAAGATAAAGAAAAAGCATTCTATCCCATCGAAGGACTTTCGTGTTCATGTTGGGAAGAATGTTGTAGCAGACAATGAAGTTTAATACTTGTACTCCTCTTGAGTTCCTTGGAGAAAACTGAATTTCCGGCAGACAGAGTATCCGGAAGCAGATTCCATCAACTACAACTCTCCAGAGTTAGTGTTGAAGTTTTGAGTCTTCAGATAGTGGAGTCCATCAGATCTGGCTTTCATATTAAGCACCTCTCCAATCAGTTGGGGAGTGACTTTGATTTTGATACCTTTAACCAGGTATGAAATTCTCGTCGTCCGTCATCATGATCCATTAGACTCGCAGCATTTTGATAGAACATCCGAACTGAGTGTGGACAATACCCAGTTGATTCAGGGAAGTTGCAAATCGGACCGAGACCAACTTGATCAAATAAGCTTCCAAACTCTGCAGATCGTTCTATCATTGTTGACATTGACATGTCTCTCTCCAATGCATTCCCTCTTTTCAAAATCTTTGATTCTAGTAGAGCTAACGAATTCCTGAGGAGGTGGCTGGCTGTCTATAGGTTCATTGATTGAAATGCCCTGAGCACTTCCTCTTTTCCTTGCACCAGTTTTCATTCTTTTTCCAGTTTGTAGGTTCCATTGGTGCTTTCCTTTCTCAGCTGCTGTAGGAGGAGGCTTAGTCTTGGAGGCTTCAGCAGGAGCCTTTCCTTTGAGACAGTAGGGACAGGTGCTTCAATTTCAATGTTGTCCCAGTCAATCGACTCCATTTCAGATTCAGTCTCGGAGTCGCTTTAGCTCGTTCGTCCTCTTGGTTCTCTTTGGCTTGGCAGTATCCTTCACATGACCATGGCAGCAAGTAGGAAAATGATCCAGGTGATCACCATTCTGACAGTGCTTTGAGTTTGAGAAAGTGTCCTGTGAAAACCAACTCAAGAACATATGAAAAATCGTCAATTTTGAAAAATTTGAAACATTGTACCTAGACAATCATAATCATATAGAGAAGCCAAGAATCAAATTAGTTTTCCAAAAAGAATTTTAAAAATAGATCAATTTCATGATTTACAAAAATTCCTCTTTTATGCCTAAAACCGAATTTTTAGAAATCGAAGTCTAAAAACTCGTTAATCAAGTGAAAATCCCAGCATAAAAGCAAAACTAATTGACCCAGAGTTCTTATTTCAAAAGAAATTTGATCAAAAACCATTCACAAACGAAAAAGATTCAAGTTTTCAACTCACGTTTGAGAAAAACCATAAAAACTGTGAAAACCGAGTTTTGATCAAAGAAACTTACTTGAATCCGAAGAACTTTGAGTTTGAGCTTAAGACGCAAGAAATCTAGAGAGAGAACTCTAGAACTTGAACCAAAGAATTAGGGTAAAGAAATCGTAATCTACCTTGTTCTATATAAAACCCTAGCCGCGATCCGGATCGGCCGTGGATGTGATCCGGATCGGCTACCCGCAGGAAGAATCCTGCGTTCGGGATCCGGATCATTTGCCCCGATCCGGATCGGCTATCCGCAGGAAGAATCCTGCGTTCGGGATCCGGATCACTTGCCCCGATCCGGATCGGCTACAACTTTTCTTCAGAAAAATTAGAAAAATCATAAAATCCAGAAAAAGTATGTAAGCACTTTACCATGTCAACTTTAAACAAAAACATCGTTTCATACAACAAGAAATAGATTATGCAAAATCTATCAACAATACCCAAAAATGAAACGAAAATTTACGAAAGTTAAAACACTTAAAGTTGAACAACTTCAATTACATCTATCCTGATCCTATGTGTAATGCCTTTATCAAATCATCAATTTTAGCAAAGAAAATGACGTACCAAGATCAATAGATGTTTGAAATCCCAGATAAGTTAGATAATATATCTAGACAATCTGTTGAAGGAGTGGCTCTTTGAGCATCTTTTATCAAAATCCCACCTTATACCAACCATGAAATACGACTGAGTCAAGTATTTCAATATGAATTTCATCAACATTTTTCAAACAAAAATTTGCTTTTCATTCATGGAGTATCTTTTTTTTTCATTTTCTCCATGTGGTGGTAGTTTTCACACTCCTCATGGGATGTAACTCTTTCCACATCTTTTGAGCATTTTACATTTCATTGACTCCCCCTCAATTGGCTATCAATTATTTAATATATAAAGTATTCAACCAAACCATTGATCTCGAATTCATACTCGACTAAGCAATCAAATATGATAATGACTATACCAAGAGATCATTGAGAGAGAAATTGACTTTGATCACTTAAAGATGGTTTAATTAACGTAAATGATCATTGCAACATTGAAAATATTATGACATCAAAAACATAATAAATTTCTAAATGCATAAAAGGATGCAATTAAAGTCAATTATGATTTATGCTCAATTAATGTCCTATGTACAAAACATAGATAAAGAACAAAACAAAAACAAAACAAAACCTAACCTAAGCAAAGGTTTCAAAAAGTTTATTTCAAGGAAAGCATGCCAATTGCTTTACGCAAGTGAATAAAACGTTTTTGATCCAAAGGTTTTGTTAAGATATCTGCTAATTGATCCTCAGTTGAAATATATGACAGTTGAAGAATGTTTGATTCAACTAGCTCTCTAAGAAAATGATATCTAAGTTCAATATGTTTTGTTCTAGAGTGCAACACAGGGTTTTTAGAAATGTTAATAGCACTAGTGTTGTCACATAAAATGGTTACCGAAGATGTTGAAATCCGGAAATCGCTCAACACGCTTTTCATCCAAATCAATTGGGTTGAACAACTTCCTGCAGAAATGTACTCCGCTTCGGCAGTCGAGAGTGCTATGCAGTTCTGCTTTTTACTGTGCCATGCAACAAGGCAGTGGCCAAGATAGAAGCATGCACCACTCGTGCTTTTCCGGTCATCCACCGATCCAGCCCAATCGGCATCTGAGTATCCAACAATATCCAAAGTCGTTCCCATAGGATACCAAATTCCGAAATTGATTGTACCTTTGATATACCGGATGATCCGTTTCACCGCTTTCAGGTGAACCTCCTTCGGTGCTGATTGATATCTCGCACAAATCCCAACACTGAAGGATATATCCGGGCGACTAGCCGTGAGATATAGTAGACTTCCAATCATACTGCGGTACAGTTTCTCGTCTACATTCTCACTTTGTGATTCACTTCCAAGTCCCTTATGGCTAGTTCCCATTGGAGTCGGAAAATCTTTAGAATTTTCAAGATCAAACTTTTTGACCAACTCCAGTGCATACTTGGATTGACACAAGTGAATTCCTTCATCGTTTTGTTTAACTTGTAATCCAAGAAAATAATTCAATTCGCCCATCATGGACATCTCAAATTCGCTTTCCATGGTCTCCGCGAATTTAGAAGCATCATTATCTCTTGTTGCTCCAAAAACAATGTCATCGACATAGATTTGAGCAACTATGAAATTGTTTTGATAATGCTTCACAAAGAGAGTCCTGTCAGCTCCCCCTCGAGTGTAGCCCTTTTCCAAAAGGTGCTTTGTCAACCTTTCGTACCATGCTCGCGGTGCTTGTTTCAGACCGTAAAGAGCCTTTTTCAGACGAAAAACATGGTTAGGTAGTTTATGATCCACAAAACCTTTCGGTTGAGCTACATAAACTTCCTCATTTAAAAATCCATTTAAAAAGGCGCTCTTAACGTCCATTTGAAATAATCTGATTTTAAAATGACAAGCATCGCAAACAATATACGAATGGACTCGAGTCTAGCTACAGGGGCGAAAGTTTCATCAAAGTCTATACCTTCTACTTGAGAGTAGCCTTGAGCAACTAACCTTGCTTTGTTCCTGATGATAGTACCTTCTTCGTTTTTCTTGTTCTTGAAGATCCATTTGGTACCTATCACATTGTGTTGCTTCGGAGGCTTCGTCAATTCCCAGACTTTGTTTCGCTCAAATTGATGGAGCTCTTCCTGCATTGCTTTAATCCAGTAATCATCTTGGAGAGCTTCATCAACATTCCTTGGTTCGATTTGAGATACATAGCATGCAAATCCGCAAACCAATTGTCTCCGTGTTCTAACTCCTTCTTGTGGATCTCCAATTATGTTCGATTCAGGGTGATCCTTGGAGATGCGTAACGTTTGAGGTAGAGGAGTAGGCGGAGGTACACGAGATGATTCCTGCACATCAGATAAGCTTGAAGAACCGTTAGATGCATCAACATTATTATCGAAAGAATTGTTAGAAGAAGATGCATTAGCAGGTGTATCATCATCAAGAGAGATATCGAGGGTAGATTTTTCAGATTCAAAATGAAAAGCTTCATCTACCTTAACATTTATCGATTCTACGATCGTCTTAGATTCTAAGTTAAAAACTCGATATGCTCTGCTGTTTGTAGAATAACCTAAGAAAATCCCTTCGTCACTTCGAGAGTCAAATTTTCCAAGATTCTCACGATCACGTAAAATAAACACCGACTCCCAAAGATGCGAAAATATTTGATGTTAGGTTTTCTACAAAACCAAAGTTCATATGGTGTATTCAATGTCCCCGGGCGCAAATACACGCGATTGATAACATAAACAGCAGTGTTTACCGCTTCAGCCCAAAAATAAAAAGGTAAGTTCCGGCTGTGAAGCATAACACGTGCCATTTCCTGTACGACCCTGTTTTTGCGCTCGACTACACCATTTTGTTGAGGTGTGTAAGGTGCGGAGAATTCATGTTTAATGCCATTAGAAGTGCAAAAATCAATGAATTTGGAATTTATGAATTCCCCACCTCTATCACTCCTAACTCGAGTAATCCTATCATTCTTTTCTATCATAATACGATTGCAGATTTCGAGAAAAGAATCAAAGGTATCAGCTTTTTCTTTTAAGAAGGCTACCCAAGTATATCTAGAGAAATCATCAACCAACAAGAAAATATACCATTTACCTCCCAGAGATGGTTGACGAGTTGGCCCCATTAAGTCCATATGCAAAAGTTCCAAAGGCCGTTTTGTACCTATGTGGTTCAAAGTTCTTGTGTGCAGTCCTAGACTGTTTTCCCTTTTGGCAACCGCCACACACAAGGTTTTGTTCAAAAGAAAGTTTCGGAACCCCCTTGACCACATCTTTTTTTCGAAATTCTAGCAAGTTCCTTAAAGTTTATGTGACCTAGCCTTTCATGCCAAAGTGTTTCATTTTTCAAAGATGCTAGGTTACATTTTTCAGAAATCTTAGAAGGAACTACATAACAATTGTTTTCTGATCTAACCCCCTTTAAAAAGAAAGCATGGTTCATGTCAGTTACAGTGCATTTATCAGATGAAAAATTAACTGAATAACCACTATCACACAGTTGACTTATGCTTATGAGGTTAGTCTTAAGGCCATGAACAAATAACACATTATCTAGAACCGGGCCATCTGGAATAGCTACCGTTCCCTTTCCAACAATTTTGGAAGACCGACCATCTCCGAAAACAACAAGTCCTCCGGAGTTTTTCTCAAATGTTTGAAAACAGTTTTTATCGCCGGTCATATGACGGGAACACCCGCTATCCAGGTACCAAGACGAACTATCATATGCATGCAAAGAAACATTGGTAGCAAGACAGGGAAAGATCTCACCTTTGTCGCACC
>JAQOTM010001040.1:0-28212 GCA_029168755.2 Tillandsia fasciculata
ACGATTCACTTCCAAGTCCCTTATGGCTAGTTCCCATTGGAGTTGGAAAATCCTTAGAATTTTCAAGATCAAACTTTTTGACCAACTCCAGTGCATACTTGGATTGACACAAGTGAATCCTTCATCGTTTTGTTTAACTTGTAATCCAAGAAAATAATTCAATTCGCCCATCATGGACATCTCAAATTCGCTTTCCATGGTCTCCGCGAATTTAGAAGCATCATTATCTCTTGTTGCTCCAAAAACAATGTCATCGACATAGATTTGAGCAACTATGAAATTGTTTTGATAATGCTTCACAAAGAGAGTCCTGTCAGCTCCCCCTCGAGTGTAGCCCTTTTCCAAAAGGTGCTTTGTCAACCTTTCGTACCATGCTCGCGGTGCTTGTTTCAGACCGTAAAGAGCCTTTTTCAGACGAAAAACATGGTTAGGTAGTTTATGATCCACAAAACCTTTCGGTTGAGCTACATAAACTTCCTCATTTAAAAATCCATTTAAAAAGGCGCTCTTAACGTCCATTTGAAATAATCTGATTTTAAAATGACAAGCGATCGCAAACAATATACGAATGGACTCGAGTCTAGCTACAGGGGCGAAGTTTCATCAAAGTCTATACCTTCTACTTGAGAATAGCCTTGAGCAACTAACCTTGCTTTGTTCCTGATGATAGTACCTTCTTCGTTTTTCTTGTTCTTGAAGATCCATTTGGTACCTATCACATTGTGTTGCTTCGGAGGCTTCGTCAATTCCCAGACTTTGTTTCGCTCGAATTGATGGAGCTCTTCCTGCATTGCTTTAATCCAGTAATCATCTTGGAGAGCTTCATCAACATTCCTTGGTTCGATTTGAGATACATAGCATGCAAATCCGCAAACCAATTGTCTCCGTGTTCTAACTCCTTCTTGTGGATCTCCAATTATGTTCGATTCAGGGTGATCCTTGGAGATGCGTAACGTTTGAGGTAGAGGAGTAGGCGGAGGTACACGAGATGATTCCTGCACATCAGATAAGCTTGAAGAACCGTTAGATGCATCAACATTATTATCGAAAGAATTGTTAGAAGAAGATGCATTAGCAGGTGTATCATCATCAAGAGAGATATCGAGGGTAGATTTTTCAGATTCAAATGAAAAGCTTCATCTACCTTAACATTTATCGATTCTACGATCGTCTTAGATTCTAAGTTAAAAACTCGATATGCTCTACTGTTTGTAGAATAACCTAAGAAAATCCCTTCGTCACTTCGAGAGTCAAATTTTCCAAGATTTTCGCGATCACGTAAAATAAAACACCGACTCCCAAAGATGCGAAAATATTTGATGTTAGGTTTTCTACAAAACCATAGTTCATATGGTGTATTCAAAGTCCCCGGGCGCAAATACACTCGATTGATAACACATAGACAGCAGTGTTCACCGCTTCAGCCCAAAAATATAAAGGAAGGTTCCGGCTATGAAGCATAACACGTGCCATCTCCTGTACGACCCTGTTTTTGCGCTCGACTACACCATTTTGTTGAGGTGTGTAAGGTGCGGAGAATTCATGTTTAATGCCGTTAGAAGTGCAAAAATCAATGAATTTGGAATTTATGAATTCCCCACCTCTATCACTCCTAACTCGAGTAATCCTTTCATTCTTTTCAATCATAATACGATTGCAAATTTCGAGAAAAGAATCAAAAGTATCAGCTTTTTCTTTTAGAAATGCTACCCAAGTATATCTAGAAAAATCATCAACCAACAAGAAAATATACCATTTACCTCCCAGAGATGGTTGACGAGTTGGCCCCATTAAGTCCATATGCAAAAGTTCCAAAGGCCGTTTTGTACCTATGTGGTTCAAATTCTTGTGTGCAGTCCTAGACTGTTTTCCCTTTTGGCAACCGCCACACACAAGGTTTTGTTCAAAAGAAAGTTTCGGAACCCCCTTGACCACATCTTTATTTGAAATTCTAGCAAGTTCCTTAAAGTTTATGTGACCTAGCCTTTCATGCCAAAGTGTTTCATTTTTCAAAGATGCTAGGTTACATTTTTCAGAAATCTTAGAAGGAACTACATAACAATTGTTTTCTGATCTAACCCCCTTTAAAAAGAAAGCATGGTTCATGTCAGTTACAGTGCATTTATCAGATGAAAAATTAACTGAATAACCACTATCACACAGTTGACTTATGCTTATGAGGTTAGTCTTAAGGCCATGAACAAATAATACATTATCTAGAACCGGGCCATCTGGAATAGCTACCGTTCCCTTTCCAACAATTTTGGAAGACCGACCATCTCCGAAAACAACAAGTCCTCCGGAGTTTTTCTCAAATGTTTGAAAACAGTTTTTATCGCCGGTCATATGACGGGAACACCCGCTATCCAGGTACCAAGACGAACTATCATATGCATGCAAAGAAACATTGGTAGCAAGACAGGGAAAGATTTCACCTTTGCGCACCCAAACCTTTTTGGAGTGCGTCGGTAATGGTCGTGAAGTTGATTTCCTAGGTGAAGCGTCTTGCTTGAAGAATTGCTGCTCCTTGATGATGTCGTCTTGAGCGGTGTACTACCAAGGCTCTTTTCCTTCAATTGATTGCAGTTGTTTCCGAGGAATAGCCCTTTTGGTAGTCATTGCAAGATGTGCTTGAGGTGTGCGTTTGGCTCCGTCTTGCAATTTCTTTATGTGCCCTGAAATGCCACAACGAAAACATACCTTGGATCTTGTCGATTCCGAAGAAGATGTAGTAGGTTGTTGTCGTTGCTTGTCGTGAACACCGGTGTCGGAGGAGGAGATACCGACTGAGGCACAAATACTGTACCACTCGAACTTGGAATGTCTCCAGTTTGAGTGTATCCGAGGCCGAACTTATTTCTTTGACCGAGACCAAGAAGTCTGTCCAACTTACTCCTTCCAGAAGAAAATCTCTTTAAGTCATCCTTTAGTTGGCGTATGGTCTCCGTCATTTCCAATTTTTCCTGTCGAGCCTCGCCGTTGAGCTTCAAGAAGTAATTCGCTTTGTTCACCATATCTATATAATTCTTCTCGAAATGCTCATTGGACTCTTGAAGGGAAACATTTGTTTAATCAGATTATCCCTTTCCACTTCAAGATCGGTTGAGAGAGAGGTTACTCTTTTTACTTCATCTTCAAGATCCTGCAATCTCTCTTTCAACCCCTTGTTTTGTTTAGCCAATTTCTTTGAATCCCTCAAAAGCTTATGGTAGGCTAAAACAAAATCTTCACCTTCCGAATTATCTGATTCATCGTCCGTTGCAATCTTTTCAACAGTGGAGTTGGACAAGAGTCGGATGTACTTGCCATTAAGCACATGAAGGGAGAAGATGTAGTGGACGCGTGGAAAGCTGTCGCGTTGTCTTCTTCATCACTTGACGATGACTCATTTGACGTGGAGTTGTCATCCCAAGTAACTACTTGCATCGCCTTCTTCTTTGCCGGATTCTTGTTGGGACATTCCGTTGCTATGTGGCCGTAGCCTCGACATTTGAAACACTGAACTTGTCCCTCAGAACTTTTCTTATCCTTTGAGAAGTTCTCCTGGCTTCTTGACTTGTAACTTGAAGGACCCTTGCCTTTCTTCGACTTTCCGAAGGATTGAGTTTTGCTTGAATTTCCCCTTCGAAAGTTGCGGCGAAACTTCCTTGTCAAGAGAGCGAGCTGCTTCTCAAAGTCCTCCATAGAAATGTTCTCGTCGTCGTCCGAGGAGGATGAATCCGCGTCTTCTTCTTTAGTTGATTTCAATGCGTAACCTGAAGACTTAGAAGAGGATGCCTTTCCAGAAGAATAGTTAGTAGGAAAAGTCATTTCATAAGTTTGTAAAGCACCTACTAATTCTTCTACACGCATTTCGTCCGGGTGTTTAATTGTTTCAATGGCTGCGACCTTCGGGCGAAATCGTTCAGGAAGAGTTCTTAGAATTTTTCTTACAACTTTAAATTCTGGAATCTTCTCTCCCAAGTTAGCACATGAGTTCACGATGTCTTGCAATCGTGTGTAATAGTCAGTGAAGGATTCATTCTCTGCCATAGAGATAGAGTCAAACTTGCTCGTGAGCATTTGCAGTTTCTGAATCTTCACTAAGTTAGTTCCCTCATGCGTAACTTGAAGAACATCCCAGATTTCTTTCGCAGTCTCACATGCCGAGACGCGAGAGAACTCAGTTTGTGACAAAGCATTAAATAGAGCATTAATCCTTTGCCATTGTAAGAAGATAAGTCTATCTCTTCCTTGGTCCATTTCGACCTAGGTTTTAAGGTGCGAACATCATCTAAAATTTCAGTTGGATTAGACCATCCTAATTCAATTGATTGCCACACCCTTTCGTCGATGGAAATTAAGAAAGCTTTCATCCGTACTTTCCAGTACGCATAATTTGTTCCATCAAAGAAAGGGGGTCGATTGATGTTTCCACCTTCAACCATTGTTTACAACCCTATTCCCGCTCTGATACCACTTGTTGGGTTTAGGTTAATAAGGATCTAAATAGGGGAAAAAACACCTAGAGGGGGGTGAATAGGTGTAAACAATAAACACTCAAAAAATCATTGTGCGATAAAACCCAATGCGGAAAAATAAAAGAACACACAAGATTTTTACGTGGAAAAACTCCAAACCGGAGTAAAAAACCACGGGACCGATAACACGGCGAAATCCACTAGAATTAACACACGTACAAGGTGATATAACGTACTCACAGACGACTCAACCTTTTACCATACGCTCCTAGTAGATCTCTCCGCTCGCTCCACGACGCTTCTCGAATCCACGATCCGCGCCCAACGCTGAATCCACAGCGTCCAACGTCGAGTCCACGACGTCCAACCGAATCCACGGTCTTCACCCAATGGCACGCTTCGAATCCACGAACGCACCTCGCTCCGAATCCACGAGAGCGATAACACCTTGAATCCACAAGGCCACGCGAGTCCACGCGCCGATTTTGGGGTAAATCGTTGTTTGTTTGGGTGGTGATGATCCGCCGAATACTTAGATCAAGAGTAGATCGGAAATACCATCTAAGTATTCATTATTTGATTCTACTCAAGATGTGAGTATGAAAACCTAGAATCAAACTAATCAATATAGATGAAGAAACATAGAATAGATCTATTGATTTCCTTTCTTCTCTATATGTGGATCTAAGGCCGTATAAAATGATATGTGAAAATGACGGCTCTATTGGATTGCCCTAGAAAAATGACCATAGGGTCTATTTATAGGTTAGAAACCCTAGGAAGAATATTCGGATCAAAAACAAACTTTTCTGGAAAGTTTTACCGACGGCGATCCGGATTGTATAAGCCACGATCCGGATCGCAGACGCACAGAATGCAGTTTCCAGAAAATCACCTGTTCGGGATCCGGATCATAATCCACGATCCGGATCGTTCATACATTTTCACAAAACATCCCATTCGGGATCCGGATTGTACAAGCTGTGATCCGGATTGCAGCAATGTATGAACGAACACCTTTCGGGATCCGGATTGAAAGTCCACGATCCGGATCCTGAACATGTCCCATGTCCAGTTTTTGATGAATAAGCAGTTAAAACCTCTTCCAGGTGTTTCTACACTATAAGAAGTATTCGGATCATCAAAATTATTTAGTTAAACGTACCTGATCCTTTTGAATTCTTCTTTCTTGAGATTGAGGTATACGATCCGAAGTTTCTTCATCTTCAATCTTCAAGACTTAATACAATCACGAAATACGCCAACTCAAATTCCGTAACAAGTGTCGCTAACTGCCCGGCCATTTCCCGCAGTTGTCGCCGGAGGGACTGGTTCTCTGCGGCGGCCGGGGCCGCTCCATCCGCGTCTGCGTTCTCGGTGGACGATCTAGTCCGAACCATTGTTTGCTGTAACCAAAGAAACCGTTGTCAACCCTATGGTTATAACCCTAGCACCCCGTCTCACGATTACACCTATATTACGTTTCCGTTTCCCGTACTCTCAAGTACTACGCACCTATACCTTGGTTATCTCAGTCCAATTTGCTTGTGGCACCTTACACTGTGGATGTGGATCACGTCTACTATGGTTGTGGTGTATTCTCTGATACCATTTAATCTGTCACGCCCCGGGGTTTTTGAGTAAATCAAAGCGGAAAATTGCGTGTCTATTTTTTTTTTCTCATATAGTAACAAACCTCATCCCCGTGCGTGCCAGACGCCACATACACAAATTCTTGTTACGGCTTTTTGGTGTTGGCATATTTCGTGAGTCAAGTCAGTGAGTTGAGTCGGAGTCTTAAAGGGATCAAATTGTCAATCAGCAATCAAAGACTTAGAGAAGATTCAACAAGAGCTCAAGTTGACACTCAGTGTCTTGAGTCTTGAAGATTGAAGATGAAGAATTGTGGATCAGTTACATCAATCTCAAGAAGAAAGTATTCAAAAGGATCAGGTATGTTTAACTAAATAATTTTGGTGATCCGAATACTTTCTTATAGTGTAGAAACACTTGGATGAATTTTTAATTGCATAAAAATCAAAAACTGGACATGGGACATGTTCAGGATCCGGATCAGATCTTCCAATCCGGATCCCGAAGGGTACTTGTTCATTGGCAATTTCAATCCGGATCCAGGCCATTCCGATCCGGATCCCGAACATTGGATGTTGCTGAAATTCATGAACGATCCGGATCGGGCCTTGCGATCCGGATCCCGAACCCTTGGATTTCTGGAATCGTCAATCTCGTTACGACGATCCGGATCGCAGTAATCCCGATCCGGATCGCCGTCCTGAAAATTTCCAGATAAGGTATGTTTTTGATTCTTATCTCTTTCCAAAGGTTTCTAAACTATAAATAGACATTTAGGGTTTCTCAAAAACGTGGGAGCTATACCGATGATTTATAAAACACTTGAGAGCAACCCTAGAGGCTAGGTTTTTATCGTTCTTCTTTATAGCCTCTTTTAGGTCAATTCGATGGTTCTTTCAAGAACATATCTTTTGTCGAATTGATCTAATCTTTGCTTAGAGATTCCATCCATGGTTCTTCATTGATAATCTAAGCAAAGGATCACCATCGAAGCCAATATTCTTATCGGCTGAGTTTGCGTCGTGGATTCGACGTGGCATCGTGGATTCGGTGTGCTAAAGGCGTTTCGTGGATTCGAAACGTGTGCTCGTGGATTCGAGTGGCGTTCGTGGATTCGAACGTGTGCAGTGGACGTGCAATCGGTGGAGCGCAAGGTCCGAAGAAGTTGAAGGAGGGGTTGAATCCGTGGAGACGGTAATCACCTTGTTATTCTTCTTTCTTAGTGGATTGTTATTGCGTGGACATCCAATCGGTGAGCGCAAGGTCCGAAGAAGTTGAAGGAGGGGTTGAGTCCGTGGAGTCGGTAATCACCTTGTTATTCTTCTTTTCTTAGTGGATTGTTATTGCGTGTTGGTCCCGTGGTTTTTCTCCTGGATTGGAGTTTCCACGTAAATCTCGGTGTGTTGATTTTTATTTTCCGCATTGGTTTTTATTTTGCACTGAGATTGGTTTTTTAATATTACACCTATTCACCCCCCTCTAGGTGTTTGATAGTACCTATTTAGATCCTTGTGGATCCTAAATAACTCTACAATTGGTATCAGAGCGGGTTTTAGGTTTATCTATCATGTTGGGTGAAAGTGGTAATATTTTTAGACCTCCTCTTTTTGATGGGACCAATTATGCATATTGGAAAGTGCGGATGAGAGCTTTTCTCATCTCAATTGATGAGCGGGTATGGCAAACCGTGGAATACGGTTGGGTGCATCCTGTTGAGGAAGTAGGAAATTCTACTACCCCAAAACCTCGCTCTAGATGGTCCAAAGAGGAAATCGAAAGATCTTCTTACAATGGGAAAGGTATGAACGCTTTATTTAATTCTCTTTCCTCGACTGAGTTTACACGAATTTCCGCGTGTGAAACCGCGAAGGAAATTTGGGATATTCTCAAAATTACACATGAGGGTACTAATCTTGTAAAAATTCAAAAGCTCCAGATGCTTACAAGTCAATTTGACTCTATTCATATGGAAGAGCATGAATTGTTTACAGATTATTACACTAGACTTCAAGATGTAATTAATACATGTGCTAATTTAGGAGAAAAGATCCCGGAGTCGAAAATTGTAAGAAAGATACTTCGGACTCTTCCGGAACGGTTTAGGGCAAAGGTTACCGCCATTGAAACCGTTAGTCATCCGGATGAGATGAGTGTAGAGGAATTAGTAGGTGCTTTACAAACTTATGAGATGACTTTTCCTACTAATCAAATTTCTTCCAAGTCTTCTTCTAAGCTTACAGGTATTGCATTCAAATCAACAAAGGAAGAAGATAGCGAATCAAGTTCCGACGATGAAATCTCTTTAGCCGATTTTGAAGAACAATTGGCGCGGATCACAAAGAAATTTCGTCGGAAATTTTGGAAGAATCGAACCGATGGATCTTCATCCACGAAATCATCTAAAGGATCATCGGGTTCTAAATCCTCTAAACTCAAAGGCGTTGCAAAACCTTCTAAAGAAAAAGAAAAAGATGATTTCGAAGGGGAAATCCGATGCTATCGATGCAAAGGCTACGGCCATATTTCAACGGATTGTCCTTCTAAGAAATCATATAAAAAGAAGGCTTTGCAAGCGAAAACTTGGGACGATTCTAGTTTCGATGAATCGACCTCAAGTGAAGAGGAAAAAGTTGTTGCTTTTCATGCCTCTCAAATTCCCTCTTCTAATTTTGTTTATCATCTTTAGTCACTGACTCTATTCCTTTGATTTTGCATGAAACATCAACATCCGGCGGAGAGTCATCAAGTGAGGGGGAGTCGGACGAAGAAGAACTCGTTGAGGCATACCAACAACTTCTTGCGGAATCAAAGAAGATGGCCAAGCATATCAAGAAGTTGAGGAAGCAACGACTTGAGGTTCAAGACGAGAATCAAGCTTTAAAGATCAAACTTCATGATCTCGAGGAGGAACGAGAGCTTTTATTGGATAATAATAAAATCCTCCAAGAAAAGATAAACCAATCGGAGACGAACGTTAATTCATATATGGACAAGATTGGTTTTCTTGAAAAGCAGTTTGAAGAAATTCATGTCACCAACCAAGCTTTGACCAAGCAAGTTCATGAACTCAAATCCGACATACAAAGGCTTTCAACCGGTTCCAAGAAACTAGAAAGTATGTCCGGATTAGGTCAAACAAGCAAGGTTGGTTTGGGATTTAAAAAGAACCAAACTGTGAAGGCTTCAAGTTCCACAATCAAATTGAAAGGAAGAACTTGTCACCTATGTGGACTTGAAGGACATTTGGTGAAGAATTGCCCGAAAAAGAGAAAGAAGAATTCTTCGGCAACTTCATCTACGGAGCGGACTCAACGGAATCAAAAGACACATCAAGTCAAAGGAGTTCACTCAACCCACCAAAGGTCCGAGCCACAACATCAATCATACAAGTGGATCATTGCGAGGCAAAGACCTAAGGTGGATCAACAGTCAAAGCGGACAACCCCCGGCCACAACGAATCAAGACAACCCAAAATCCAGCGATTTTGGATTCGGAAAGGTGATATCTTTCCTTGTCTTAAGTTCTAAATAGCTTATGACTGTATGTAATGCTTTGATTGGTTTTCCCTTCATATTTTTCTTAATCTTTGCATTACATGTTTTTCAATGCTCTTTGTTTTTATACTTTGTTTTTGAACAAAAGGGTTTTTATTGAACAAGTGCATTGAATAAAAAGGGCTTCACGTTCATTCACTCCAAATTAATTTTATATGGATTATCAACTTTACTCCATAATCATAATCTTGAAGATACTTCATTATAGGAGTTTTTGATAGTTATAAGCATCAAATTTTAGAAATCATGTGTGATCTTTAGATGCTTAATCTATCTCGGTTGTATTTGAATTCTTTGTGACAACACAAGTTGAGCATAAATCATAATTGACTTTAATTGCATCCTTTCATGCATTTAGAAATCTATTATGCTTTTGATATCATAATATTTCAATGTTGCAATGATCATTTATGTTAATTAATTCATCTTTTAAGTGATCAAAGTCAATTTCTCTCTCAATGATCTCTTGGTATAGTCATTATCTTATTTGATTGCTTAGTCGAGTATGAATGCGAGATCAATTTTTGGTTGAATACCTTATATATTAAATAATTGATAGCCAATTGAGGGGGAGTCAAAGAAAAGTAAAATGCTCAAAAGATGTGGAAAGAGTTACATCCCAATGAGGAGTGTGAAAACTACCACCACATGGAGGAAAAGAAAGAAAG
This sequence comes from Tillandsia fasciculata, assembly GCA_029168755.2. NCBI lineage: Eukaryota > Viridiplantae > Streptophyta > Magnoliopsida > Poales > Bromeliaceae > Tillandsia > Tillandsia fasciculata. The sequence continues at coordinate 10,277 of JAQOTM010001040.1, forward strand.
AAAAAGATACCCCATGTATGCAAAGCAAATTTTTGTTTTAAAAATTGTTGATGAAATGCATATTGAAATACTTGACTCAGTCATATTTCATGGTTGGTATAAGGTGGGATTTTTGATAAAAGATGCTCAAAGAGCCACTCCTTCAACAGATTGTCTAGATATATTATCTAACTTATCTGGGATTTCAAACATCTATTGATCTTGGTATTTCATTTTCTTTACCAAATTGATGATTTGATAAAGGCATTACGCATAAGATCAGGTTAGATGTGATTGAAGTTGTTCAACTTTAAGGGTTTTAATTTTCATAAATTTTCGTTTCATTTTTGAGTATTTTTGATAGATTTGGTATAATCTATTTCTTGTTGCATGAAACGATGACTTTTGTTTAAAGTTGATGCGCTAAAGTGCTTACATACTTTTTCTGGTTATTATGGAATTTTTCTAAATTATTCTGATGAAAGGGTAGAATTCAAGATTGATGTCATTTGGAAATCTCCGTAAGTCATCTTTGTAAATTCGTTACATCTTGATAGAGTTTGGATCTCAAGATTATTTTTGATGACTTGTGTTTGATGAATATAACATGAAAAACTGTTTATAATGTTTTATCTTTGTTTTTCATGATTTAGGAGTAAATCTTTTTAATTTTGTGAAATTAATTGGATTGAATGACATCTTGTGAATTCATTGGTTAAAGCACTTAAATTGATTTCTTGATGGAATACAAATCGGTATTTGAAAAGATTCTAAAATCTGGATTTGTTTCAAGAAATTATTTGATTTTTGCTTTCTGGTACCGGTACGCAATCTGCATTTTTGTTATATACCGGAACTGAGCTTTTATCTCTCTTTCTCTATGAACTAATGTTGTTATGATTTTTTTGTCTAGTATGTTCACTGTTTGACAATTTGTGACAAAAAGGGGGAGAAGAGAAATGACGGAGATGAGATCATCAAGAGAGGACAAACGAAAATGAAAAATGGGGGAGAACGGAAAATGATGATCGTATCACAAAGGGGGAGAACATAGATGCTCAAGAACATGGAGAACATGGAGAACATGTTAGAGATGCTCAAGATAGGGGGAGATAAAGAAAAATTGAAAGAGCCGAAAAACAAAAGAACCAAAAGGAAGACGAATCAAATGTAGGATTTTAATTTCTAACGACTAACGTTTGATTTTGTTTGGAGTTTTGTTTTGCAGGAATTACATCACTTTAAGACTCCAAGTCCTAAGTCATAGAGTATGTTCTAGGACTGTTTGGTTCAAATGTAATTTTGTATTTATTGGATCTTTCACGCAAAGAAAATCAATGTTTTGGTGATGACATTGAATTTCGATTTTTTGGTTTAAGATGAGTGACTTGAGCGTTTTTATGTATTTTTGGGTTTTGTCACGAAATTGCCAAAGGGGGAGATTGTTACGGCATTTTGGTGTTGGCATATTTCGTGAGTCAAGTCAGTGAGTTGAGTCGGAGTCTTAAAGGGATCAAATTGTCAATCAGCAATCAAAGACTTAGAGAAGATTCAACAAGAGCTCAAGTTGACACTCAGTGTCTTGAGTCTTGAAGATTGAAGATGAAGAATTGTGGATCAGTTACATCAATCTCAAGAAGAAAGTATTCAAAAGGATCAGGTATGTTTAACTAAATAATTTTGGTGATCCGAATACTTTCTTATAGTGTAGAAACACTTGGATGAATTTTTAATTGCATAAAAATCAAAAACTGGACATGGGACATGTTCAGGATCCGGATCAGATGATCCAATCCGGATCCCGAAGGGTATTGTTCATTGGCAAATCCAATCCGGATCCAGGCCATTCCGATCCGGATCCCGAACATTGGATGTTGCTGAAATTCATGAACGATCCGGATCGGGCCTTGCGATCCGGATCCCGAACCCTTGGATTTCTGGAATCGTCAATCTCGTTACGACGATCCGGATCGCAGTAATCCGATCCGGATCGCCGTCCTGAAAATTTCCAGATAAGGTATGTTTTTGATTCTTATCTCTTTCCAAAGGTTTCTAAACTATAAATAGACATTTAGGGTTTCTCAAAAACGTGGGAGCATACCGATCATTTTATAAAACACTTGAGAGCAACCCTAGAGGCTAGGTTTTTATCGTTCTTCTTTATAGCCTCTTTTAGGTCAATTCGATGGTTCTTTCAAGAACATATCTTTTGTCGAATTGATCTAATCTTTGCTTAGAGATTCCTTCCATGGTTCTTCATTGATAATCTAAGCAAAGGATCACCATCGAAGCCAATATTCTTACCGGCTGAGTTTGCGTCGTGGATTCGACGTGGCATCGTGGATTCGGTGTGTTGAAGGCGTTTCGTGGATTCGAAACGTGTGCTCGTGGATTCGAGTGGCGTTCGTGGATTCGAACGTGTGCAGTGGACGTGCAATCGGTGGAGCGCAAGGTCCGAAGAAGTTGAAGGAGGGGTTGAATCCGTGGAGACGGTAATCACCTTGTTATTCTTCTATTCTTAGTGGATTGTTATTGCGTGGACATCCAACCGGTCAGCGCAAGGTCCGAAGAAGTTGAAGGAGGGGTTGAGTCCGTGGAGTCGGTAATCACCTTGTTATTCTTCTTTTCTTAGTGGATTGTTATTGCGTGTTGGTCCCGTGGTTTTTCTCCTGGATTGGAGTTTCCACGTATATCTCGGTGTGCTATTTTTATTTTCCGCATTGGTTTTTATTTTGCACTGAGATTGAGTTTTTTAAGTATTACACCTATTCACCCCCCCTCTAGTTGTTTGATAGTACCTATTTAGATCCTTGTGGATCCTAAATAACTCTACAATTCTCTCCGCCAACGGACAGAGTCTCCTTTGTATATGCACGGCGTCTCATTTATAATATACATTTCATTTACACCACAATCATCAACCATCAACCATACAGTAGACATACATCACCAATCAAAGCAAGTTATTAAAGCGGCGTCAATGTTTGGAAAGGATAAAACCCAGCGGTTGTAAAACCCGTGCCCACATGGCACTTCGTTTTGAGAAAATATTTTCGTAATCAATCAGTTTATCATGAAAATGTGCCGCGTATGAAAACACCACTAAAAGTATCCAAAAACACAAAAGTACGTCTCATCCACAGTGCTAACTAATACATGTCCACAACTAAAGTAACCCACAAGTAAATTAACAATTTAAAGCATAAAGGGAAATGAGATAGAAACCAAGCGTCCTGACTACGGTCCTCGCGACGCAGTCTCACCGCCATCCCGGCTAACGCACCTAGTAGCACCTGTCACGGAGTGGGTAAAGTCAGTGACAAACAAAGTAGATGTCTAATAATATCAAAGAAGGAAAACGAACAGAATAACCCGAGTACACCGAAACCTTTCGTTAAACCCCTGTGCATATTTTAAACTGGGCACCAACCCCAGATTTATCAATTAAGTTGGGCACCAACCCCAGAGTACCTGTCGGAGAGACTCAAGTCTCCCCTCGTGCACAGTCACCTTTTTGATGCTTTTACCCCCTTTTCGCGGTGCTGGTGTGCTGTACCAGCTGGCGCGAGGAGGTCCTCACGGCTCCCACTCCTTTGTGAGGCACACGGGTCAAAGACCACTTTTTCGGAAAAGTACACCATGCGGTGGCCCGATCCGCCGGTGTACGTGCAGCATCCGAAACCGGATTGCCAAGATTGGCGTGTAGTGAGCACCGCGACCGCAGCCGCTTTAATTGTTAGATATAAATACCATTAAGCGAAAGGTTAAACTGTCCATCTACTTTGTTAGGCAAATTGAGAGCAATTTTAATGACGATAGATGCACTTACTGCACTTGTTGCACTTATAGCAACCGTACCCACCTTATCTCTAACGGGTGCAAGATATTTTGCACGGATTCCGATGCATGACTAATTACCGTATCACTTAGGGTCCCGTTTCGGGAGGTCCCGACATCGGATTTCAAATCCGATCGCGCCGTCGGTCATCATTTTCCGCGCTCTATCGCAGAAAAATACACGCACCCCACCCGGCCGACTTTTCAAATTTAAACAATCTTATTTCGCTTAAGGCTTAAGCAATTACATGTGAGTTCAAAAATACCCTTAAGGGTAAACAGTTAATTGCCACACCCATTTGTCGATGGAAATTAAAAAGGCTTTCATCCGTACTTTCAAGTAGGCATAATTTGTTCCATCGAAGAATGGGGGTCTGTTGATGTTTCCACCTTCAACCATTGTTTACAACCCTATTCCCGCTCCGATACCACTTGTTGGGTTATGTATTAATTGGATCTAAATATAGAAAAAAACACCTAGAGGGGGGTGAATAGGTGTAAACAGTAAACACTCAAAAAATCATTGCGCAATAAAACCCAATGCGGAAATAAAAAATAACACGCAAGATTTTTACGTGGAAAAACTCCAAACCGGAGTAAAAAACCACGGGACCGATCACACGGCGAAATCCACTAGAATTGAAACACGTACAAGGTGATATAACGTACTCACAGACGACTCAACCTTTTACCATACGCTCCTAGTAGATCTTCTCCGCTCGCTCCACAACGCTTCTCGAATCCACGATCAGCGCCCAACGCCGAATCCACAGCGTCCAACGTCGAGTCCACGACGTCCGACCGAATCCACGGTCTTCACCCAGTAGCACGCTTCGAATCCACGAACGTACCTCGCTCCGAATCCACGAGAGCGGTAGCACCTTGAATCCACAAGGCCACGCGAGTCCACGCGCCGATTTTTGAGAAAATCGTTGTTTTTGGGTGGTGATGATCCGCCGAATACATAGATTAGAAATAGATCGGAAATACCATCTAAGTATTCATTAATTTGATTCTACTCAAAATCTGAGTTTGGAAAACCTAGAATCAAATTAATCAATATAGATGAAGAAACATAGAATTAAATCTATTGATTTCCTTTCTTCTCTATATGTGGATTTTTCTATTTCGGTCGTATTTTCTCGTGTCCTAAAAAAATGAATCATAGGGTCTATTTATAAGCTAGAAACCATTGGAAGAAGATAAGGATCAAAAACTAACCATTTCTGGAATTTTACAGGACGACGGTCGGGACTGAAAATCTGCGGTCCGGACTGTTTCAGCAAAACAGACTTTTTCCAGAAAAGAGGACATTCGGGGTCCGGACTGAAATCTCACCGTCCGGACTGTTCATGCAATTCCTGCAAATTCCACGTTCGGGGTTCGGACTGAAATTCCCACGGTCCGGACTAGAATTGCGCATGAACAAACCTCTATTCGGGGTCCGGACTGTGATGTCCGATCCGGATCCTGAACATGTCCCATGTCCAGTTTTTGATTTTTATGCAATCAAACATTCTTCCAAGTGTTTCTACACTATAAGAAGTATTCGGATCACCAAAAATATTTAGTTAAACGTACCTGATCCTTTTGAATTCTTATTTTTTGAGATTGAGGTATATGATCCAAACTTCTTTATCTTCAATCTTCAAGACTTAACCAATTTCACGAAATACGCCAACACAAATTCCATAACAGCGGACAGAGTCTCCTTTGTATATGCACGGCGTCATATTTACAACAACAACAACAACTAGATTCTTTAACCACACAGTCACAATGAAAAGAACAAGAGAGAGTATTTCCATTCACTCACATTACAAACTTTCATTCATGCCATTAAGAGACATAACTACGATTTTGTCACGCCCCGGGTGTAAACCAGAACCCGGGCCCGTCCACAGATCCGCCGTGCACACGGTATTTCCCGTGTACACGAAGCGCCAGTAACCTGCTCAGATGTAAGAGATATAATAAAAGAGCAATAAGAACAGAGCTGAACTAAAACTAATACATCTCAGACTGAAGCTGGAAATAAAATACAATACATCTGTATAAATGATACATCAGTCTCTCCCAGCTCACAAAATAAATACAACCTGCTGGCAAAAGCCAGTCCCAAAAGTGAAAGTACAACCGTCTGAGGAAACATGGGTACACCAACAGTCCAGCTAACACGCTCATCCTGCCTCGGGATCTATCTACTCAGCCGTCCTCTCTCCTCGACCCGCCACTGAAAGCCCAGTAGCACCCGCAGAAGACACTGCAAAACAAGGGAGAAGAAAAAGAGGAAAGAAGAATGGGGGTGAGACTACTAGTAAACCAGTAGCCTCCCCTAGTGGGTAAAACCTCAACTCTGACACGCCCACTAGGTCTACCAGAGGCAAAAGGAATAAAGGTGGTATGATATGAAGATGCTCCTGATAAAAAGGCTACCACTAGAATGCCTCTAAATACTGAGCTAAAGAATAGCTGAATGTATGCATCAGAATATAAATGCCTGCCTGAATAACCCAATCCTACCACCAGTAAACACTGGTACTGCCTGCTGTGCCTGCCAAATCGGGTATGCCAGCCAACGCATAACACCGATAGGGGATGGAAGTCTCAAGGACTCGAAGCCTGTCTACCGCGCACTCCGGAGTGGCACTCGAGGGGAGCGACCCACACGAGTAAAGTATCTCAGTATCCAGTAACAAAGTATCATAAATCAGCAGGACTGGATCATGACTCTGATCAAAGTGGGAAAACCCATCCACTAAGGAAAGACCCGATCTCAACCTGATGCAAGATAAACAAATAGTGGGAAACTCCATCCACTAGAGACCTGATACCCAATCTGATGCATAAGCAACCTCCCGTCAACCGCCCAAGGTCCGCGGTTGCCGCAATACCCTGCCACCAAGCCTGCCTGTCCCAAAACCCAAGATCCTGACTACACTATCCCCAAACCCCCCTGCTCGCGCACGAGCTACAAGTACCCTGAGCCTCAAATGAGAGGAGAAAAGAATAATAAAAAGGTTTCTCCTATGTCAATTCCAGCATGATAGTGTAGCAGAAAAAGGTGGCCTATCAAGGTGACCATACAAGCATGCAAATGTCCCAAGTTGATATAAAATAAAACAGATATCGATAACCTTTATAATGTTAGAGCATGTAGAGAACAGTATGAGAAAAGAAAATATGAGATACCCTGTGCCTGTCTATGCCACATACCCAAAACCCACAAATCAGTGATTAGCCTTATCCTTTAACATGATGCTACTGCTCTACAACCATAAGCCCCAATCAAGTAAGTTCTAACACTACCTGTTTAATCACAATAAGCCTGCCATTGCCACACATAGAGTGCACTTAACCTTTTAATCAAAGAAGCTACTCAAATGCCTAGCGGGTAATCAGATGAAGAAGGGTTAACAAGAACACCCATAATAACAATCCTGACCCAGATCCGACATCCGGTCAACCGCCTACTATCCGCGGTAGCCGCAATACCCCAAAAGCTAAAATCCAAGCCCCGGCTACACTATGCCGATCCCTGCTCAAACCCGAGCAACCAATAGCCGCCTGCCTAAGGAATAGGGGAAGAAGAGACAATAGGGTTCCTCCTAAGTCAGTCCCAACATATAGAGTAGCGATCAGAAATGGTCTAACTAGATATTCCTGAAATCAAGCCTATCCCCTCATGGAAGAAAGAAGGGAGTGACAAATAGTGGTTCATCATGTGTATCGAATAATAACTCCACCTGGGTGTAATCATCATGCTAAATCACAATCCAACCACACATGTCCATAACCTGCTAATCACCCTCACATGAATCATCCACCTATGCCTGTCCAAAAATCCTCAAGTGGTACCCTCCCACAAGACGCCTCACAATATCACAATATGAAAGTACATTCCCCCCCATGCAAGGTTAAATGCTAAAACGATGTCCATGAAGCATGTATAAGTTCCAACATGTCAAGTTTCCAATATAATGTTTTCCATATGATAGGCTCACAATTATCTAGTTAAGCATGCATGTCCATTAGGTGACCATTCAACATGTCCAATAAAGGGAATCACTCTAATATTCCTAGTGGGTATATCAGAAAAGAGGAATAAAGCAACCACCCACCTGGAATTGCGCAACCCAAGGCTGTCCAATATCTCTTTTCACGCCACAAGTCCAAACAGATAAGCCGCCGCGATCACTGTTCACAATTACCCCGAAACATGCAATTAAACATACAATTATCCTCAAAACATGCTATTCCAGTAATCAGTCCAGAGTTGAGCCTTTTTCACCTGCGAGTTGTGCACAGAAAATTCCCAAAAATATACCGTCGCGATCCTCGCGACGAGCCGGTCGAAATGAGTACCTGCACGCTCACATACGAGTTTCCTACACTGAGATATAAATTCGGCAAGGGAACTACCCCAAAGAACTCTGTACAGTAAATTTCAGCACCAAATACTGGAAATAATGCCCTTTTCACCTTCAGGAAAAATCCAGGAAAATCCAGGAAAATTTGAGGATGTTCCTCGTGATGTGTAGATGCAAATTGCCTTTTGAATCACCCCAATCCGATGTCCGGTTGCGGAGATATCGCCGAAAGACTGAACCGCTGTCCAAAACTCAATCACAGCAAAGGTGTCACAGTAAACTCAGAAAAACACCTCGAAAAGCGCGAAACGAGGGGAAACAGAAAACACCAATATTGAAGCTCTGTCCGTCGCAGTTCCAATGGCGCAAGAATCGCCGGAAAATGTGATCGGGGTAGGCCGGGAGAGCTCTCGCATCGAAATGCGACGAAAGGGATACACCGATGAAGGAACGTCGCGCCGTGCCGGAGAAATGGAAATCTCGTAATCCGTGCCGCCCAAAAATCCGAAACTTCACACGATGCTTCCTCTCTTCTTGATGAAGATTTCATCTTCTAACTCCTCGGGAAGATGAAGCCTCTAAGATGGTGAAAAATGCCCTTGAATGAGCCTCGGATGGAGATAATAGGAAAAACCAGAAAATCTTTTCCATTAATTCCCTCTGTGTCCCGCCGAACAGGAAACACCAAAACCGTCCACTAAAATGCTGCCACGTGTCCACAGACCACAAAACACCAACTACATCCAATCCAGCTGTGACACGTGGCCCCCGACCGCGCCTGCCCGCGCGCCCAGACGCGCCTGCTGCCCCTTCTGCCCGCACAGTTGACCAACCAATGGGGGATTGCCACGTGTCATGACTCTGCCTAGTGAACCCGGTGCACGAAATACTGTGGACCGAACGAATAAGAAACTGCCACGTGTCCAAGCCCGGTGCACCATAAACCATGAGCCATCCCGAATACTCCGTGGACCAACTCCCGTGAGCCGACCTATCGGGTGATGCCACGTGTCCACCCCGCCTCGGTGCACGCCGGCCGCGTGGACCGCCCGCCTGCCCGCGCGCCCGCGCGCTGCCCGCGCCCTGCCCGCACCGCGCGCCGCCGCTTGCTGCCTGCCCGAGGCCGCGCCGCCGCCCGCCGGCGCTGCCCGCCGCCGCCGCCGGCCGCCGGCGATCGCCGGAGTTACTGTTCCGGCCAGTGAACAGTACCCGAGCACCAAAAATACAAGTGGGTAGTCCGTTTTGACCGTTTTCGCGCGCTGAATCCAAATTCGCCGTCCGTTTCGCCAAATTCCAACCCGATAATTCGCCGGAGGCTCCCGGAAAGGTATTTTCAATCCGAATTTCGCGCCGAGTCCAAATTTGATATCCGATTTGCGCGAAAACACCTCTAAACATCCGACGGGGTCCCTCGATTACCCACGTGATCCATTTTAAGCCCGGAGTCCATCACTTGAGTCCAAATTGGCGCCCGAACACCGCCGACATGCCCCAAAGGCCTCCAGAAGCTGCCGGTCACACTGTAAAAGCCCTGTAGAATTCCGGATCATCACATCCTCCCCCACTAAAAGAAAGTTTCGTCCTCGAAACTAAAGCAACTCCCAAGGAGTCTCAGAAACCAGGGGTAAGTACTCAACACTGCCGTCTCCCGCTCCCAAGTCGCCTATCCCTCCCCGTGATTACTCCTCAGCAACAACAACAGCAACAACCAGTACGGCATAGCCCGATTGCGCAATTCCCTCATCTCACGAGCCGGAATTCGCAACGGGCGTCCCTCGTACTCCAAACTCTCGCAGGGCTCCAAAGAAGTGAGTCAATCACGGGCGAGGAGTCCAAAACATAACACTCCTAAGCTGAGACGCAGAAAACATCAGGGACTCCATCAAAAGTCTGGGGGAAAAGAACGAACAGCCAGTGCAACACGCACTAAAATCACCCTCTAGAGCCAACTCAACCAGGGCAACCCGAAACACATCCACACAAGCACCCGCACAGGAAAGGGGCCCTAACAAGCAGGGGTTCTCACTCGGTCACTGTCAAAACCAGACCACACGAGTAGATTGCTCAGCCGCAGCCTATCCTCAAAAGGGATCCCCTGGGACACAATCTCAAGCCCTGTACACCACCATGGTCCCACACAGCGCCAGCTATGGAACCGTCAAACTCAACTCCCAATTTAGCTCTTCTGCTTTAGGTATCCGCCACCACAGTGGCCCGGTCGGGGTGATCCTGGATGCTCATCAAAATCCAATGGTAGCTCCATAGCCACTATGGGAGGTATCACTATCACTCGCAAGTCCATCTTCCTCCGCTGACCAAACTAAAATCGGCGCTGGTACCAATCTTACCATCCGCTCGTTAACTCTGCTGGCACCATCCGGTCCAAAAGCCCCTCACCTCAAAAGTAACTGCCGATCTCGGCCCATCTCAAATAGCATCTATTTTGACCGGACTTCCACCGCCGCCCCTGCGGCTAAAAACGTAATCCAGGAAGATGTGCTCTCAAAGCTAAAACTTGTACCAAAACCATTTGGCATAAAACTTTATCCTCACAGACCTTGCCACAGCATCTACAATTGCTCCTCAAACTCTAGATCACTCAGGGAGGGGTAAAAGCCAGATATCCCTGAAAAATGCCGCTATCAATCCGTTCAAGCCCAACTGGAACACAGAATTCCTCAATCTTAAAGGCAACAAGGCATTAGTCATTCCATTGGCCTCACTGTACTCATAATGCCCCTAGCGTGTCCTGAACGCCATCTTGGCGAGATACTCAGCTGTAATTCCAAATTGGTGCAGGCATCATAATCGAACATCTGCCGGAGTATAACTCCATCCAAAAAGGTCCTAAATAATACCTGGACCTGCCTGGGCTCCAATCACAAAGAACTCTCACAGTCGTGTATCAACGACGCGGCACTAGGTCAAACAAACCCTCTATCCATCAGGTCCACGCACCTATGCCCACAACTCTCACAGCTCTACAAATGATATATAACGAGGTGCTATCGAGGTAGGCGTGGTTCCCAGAACCACGTCAATCGAAATCACAATTTCCTAACTGGCGGCATCATCATCAGCTCAGGTGGAATCACACCCGGGATCTCACGGCAACAGGAATATTCTTACGTCCCGGTGCCGCCGTAGGCACCTCTCACACTGTCGCTGTAACCTGAGTACCCAAGCAGTCATAACAAACGAGCCTTCCATTGTCTGCCTCGCAGAAAATAAGGTCCTTACTCTAAGCAGTCAAACATCCTGTGGCACTATGCCAACCAGTCCCAAGCACTGGGTCTACACACCGAACGGCCACAAATACCAATAAGTCTGCCTGCACAACTCACGGCCTCTACTGTACTGGACATGATCCACAAGCCTTCCCCACCTGCACATTACCAACAGTAACCTGTACCTCTAGTGCACGGGGCAACAACTCTGCCTCGAGTCCATGCCGGAATGCAACATGCTCTAACTCTGACTGCTGTGATGAAATCACACCGGCGACACTCGATCCACTATCATGACGCCCTCCAACCGGGCGGCACAAATTCATCCTCTCGATGCAAGTGGTCGTCGCTCAGCCTGCCAAACATATCTAGACCAATCACAAAGGGAGCTCGACCTCCGTCCCTTCTCACACTGAGGCGACGAATGTGGTCTCTCGCAGACAGCCAATCCACGCTACCGCTGCGCCACTCTGATAAAAAGCTGATGCTGTCATCGGGGTCCACCCAACCTCTGACGTCTCAGAAATCCACCTGGATATCATCGTCATACGACAAAGCTCACCCCTCAACCACATATGTTGTACCCCAAACATGCATGTTATCAATCACCAAGGGTAACATCTCCCTTGGGTAAGCTTTACATAATCCGTCCAAAAGAATATCCACCATCCTGGAAGGGAAAACGAAAATGTCTTTGCCGGCCGACCTGTCCTCCAACACCTAGCGCCAAGCGCCTCTATCCCAGACTCGCCTCTGGCGGCAGACTGCTATCCAAAGAAACTGCAACGCTACGCTCCATACACAATGCCTACTCCATCGAGGCATCCAAAATCCAAAACGAGAAATTAAATAACCTGAAAGGTATCCTGACGCAATCCACTCACAGTCAAGCATATCCTATGTGCCTTGTCCCCCAAATCATAGAGCGCGCCGTTCGATAACCGCGTAAACCTTTTTGACACCAGGAGGTTCTCAAGCAGTCTCTCCATTACCACCAGCCACGATTCTACCCCAAGAGGCCCCAAACTTAATCCTATGAATCGGGGTGGTTTATCTGCCGAAACTGGCTCAACTGATCAATGGTGTCCCATAGCTCATCCGCTGTCAACAATCCACCCTGCCTCGGTGCCTCGGCACTAACCATTGGCACGGAGGGGCTACTCACTCCCTCAGTACTACAGAAATCCTCGCCCCTGAGGATACTGCAATCGGGTGATCTCAGAAAGAAGCACTGTCGAGCTGCCTGCTGCTCCGACATCTGTGTCGCTAAAACCAGATGCTCGCTCACTCAGCTGCTGATAGGCCTCTGACAATCCTGTCATCTGGGTCCGGAGTCCTCTGACTCTAATCCGGTATCCGGCCTGAAACAACTAGCTCAGACCCAACAGCTGCACCAATGGGCGCCCGGGTCAGGGCCCAACGTCGGGGAGACACCGCTCGCCACGACAAACCGCAAATCAGCACACCCCAAACACTCGACCCAATCTAGCGAAAGTCAAAGACATCCTTCTATTTCTGTAACCTTATGTTGTCTGCAGCCAACATAACTGTCCCACAGAAATAGAGTATGTCGATCCCTCTTCACTCACAGGAAGAGTAAAACAAATAAATCGCCGACTTTCGCAAAGTGTCGCGTCTCTCGCGTCCTGTCATCCTAGGGTCTGCTAAAAGCCTAGGGTTTCCTAAGTCCCAACTGACCTATCCCTAAGCTCTGATACCAACTTAATCTGTCACGCCCCGGGTGTAAACCAGAACCCGAGCCCGTCTACAGATCCGCCGTGCACACGGTATTTCCCGTGTACACGAAGCGCCAGTAACCTGCTCAGATATAAGAGATATAATAAAAGAGCAATAAAAACAGAGCTGAACTAAAACTAATACATCTCAGACTGAAGCTGGAAATAAAATACAATACATCTGTATATAAATGATACATCAATCTCTCCCAGCTCACAAAATAAATACAACCTGCTGGCAAAAGCCAGTCCCAAAAGTGAAAGTACAACCGTCTGAGGAAACATGGGTACACCAACAGTCCAGCTAACGTGCTCATCCTGCCTCGGATCTATCTACTCAGCCGTCCTCTCTCCTCGACCCGCCACTGTAAGCCCAGTAGCACCCGCAGAAGACACTGCTAAACAAGAGAGAAGAAAAAGAGGAAAGAATAATGGGGGTGAGACTACTAGTAAACCAGCAGCCTCCCCTAGTGGGTAAAACCTCAACTCTGACACGCCCACTAGGTCTACCAGAGGCAAAAGGAATAAAGGTGGTATGATATGAAGATGCTCCTGATAAAAAGGCTACCACTAGAATGCCTCTAACTACTGAGCTACAAGAACAGCTGAATGTATGCATCAGAATACAAATGCCTGCCTGAATAAACCCAATCCTACCAGCAGTAAACACTGGTACTGCCTGCTGTGCCTGCCAAATCGGGTATGCTAACCAACGCATAACACCGATAGGGGATGGAAGTCTCAAGGACTCGAAGCCTGTCTACCGCGCACTCCGGAGTGGCACTCGAGGGGAGCGACCCACACGAGTAAAGTATCTCAGTATCCAATAACATAAGTATCATAAATCAGCAGGACTGGATCAAGACTCTGATCAAAGTGGGAAAACCCATCCACTAAGGAAAGACCCGATCTCAACCTGATGCAAGATAAACAAATAGTGGGAAACTCCATCCACTAGAGACCTGATACCCAATCTGATGCATAAGCAACCTCCCGTCAACCGCCCAAGGTCCGCGGTTGCCGCAATACCCTGCCACCAAGCCTGCCTGTCCCAAAACCCAAGATCCTGACTACACTATCCCCAAACCCCCCTGCTCGCGCACGAGCTACAAGTACCCTGAGCCTCAAATGAAAGGAGAAAAGAATAATAAAAAGGTTTCTCCTATGTCAATTCCAGCATGATAGTGTAGCAGAAAAAGGTGGCCTATCAAGGTGACCATACAAGCATGCAAATGTCCCAAGTTGATATAAAATAAAACAGATATCGATAACCTTTATAATGTTAGAGCATGTAGAGAACTGTATGAGAAAAGAAAATATGAGATACCCTGTGCCTGCCTATGCCACATACCCAAAACCCACAAATCAGTGATTAGCCTTATCCTTTAACATGATGCTACTGCTCTACAACCATAAGCCCCAATCAAGTAAGTTCTAACACTACCTGTTTAATCACAATAAGCCTGCCATTGCCACACATAGAGTGCATTTAACCTTTTAATCAAAGAAGCTACTCAAATGCCTAGCGGGTAATCAGATGAAGAAGGGTTAACAACAACACCCATAATAACAATCCTGACCCAGATCCGACATCCGGTCAACCGCCTACTATCCGCGGTAGCCGCAATACCCCAAAAGCTAAAACCCAAGCCCCGGCTACACTATGCCGATCCCTGCTCAAACCCGAGCAACCAATAGCCGCCTGCCTAAGGAATAGGGGAAGAAGAGACAATAGGGTTCCTCCTAAGTCAGTCCCAACATATAGAGTAGCGATCAGAAATGGTCTAACTAGATATCCCTGAAATCAAGCCTATCTCCTCATGGAAGAAAGAAGGGAGTGACAAATAGTGGTTCATCATGTGTATCAAGTAATACTCCACCTGGGTGTAATCATCATGCTAAATCATAATCCAACCACACATGTCCATAACCTGCTAATCACCCTCACATGAATCATCCACCTATGCCTGTCCAAAAATCCTCAAGTGGTACCCTCCCACAAGACGCCTCACAATATCACGATATGAAAGTACATCCCCCCCCTCATGCAAGGTTAAATCCTAAAACGATGTCCATGAAGCATGTATAAGTTCCAACATGTCAAGTTTCCAATATAATGTTTTCCATATGATAGGCTCACAATTATCTAGTTAAGCATGCATGTCCATTAGGTGACCATTCAACATGTCCAATAAAGGGAATCACTCTAATATTCCTAGTGGGTATATCAGAAAAGAGGAATAAAGCAACCACCCACCTGGAATTGCGCAACCCAAGGCTGTCCAATATCTCTTTTTCATGCCACAAGTCCAAACAGATAAGCCGCCGCGATCACTGTTCACAATTACCCCGAAACATGCAATAAACATACAATTATCCTCAAAACATGCTATTCCAGTAATCAGTCCAGAGTTGAGCCTTTTTCACCTGCAAGTTGTGCACAGAAAATTCCCAAAAATATACCGTCGCGATCCTCGCGACGAGCCGGTCGAAATGAGTACCTGCACGCTCACATACGAGTTTCCTACACTGAGATATAAATTCGGCAAGGGAACTACCCCAAAGAACTCTGTACAGTAAATTTCAGCACCAAATACTGGAAATAATGCCCTTTTTCACCTTCAGGAAAAATCCAGGAAAATCCAGGAAAATTGAGGATGTTCGTCGTGATGTTTAGATGCAAATTGCCTTTTGAATCACCCCAATCCGATGTCCGGTTGCAGAGATATTGCCGAAAGACTGAACTGCTGTCCAAAACTCAATCACAGCATAAGGTGTCACAGTAAACTCAGAAAAACACCTCGAAAAACGCGAAACGAGGGGAAACAGAAACACCAATATTGAAGCTCTGCCCGTCGCGGTTCCAATGGCGCAAGAATCGCCGGAAAATATGATCGGGGTAGGCCGGGAGAGCTCTCGCATCGAAACGCGACGAAAGGGATACACCGATGAAGGAACGTCGCGTCGTGCCGGAGAAATGGAAATCTCGTAATCCATGCCGCCCAAAAATCCGAAACTTCACAGGATGCTTCCTCTCTTCTTGATGAAGATTTCATCTTCTCACTCCTCGGGAAGATGAAGCCTCTAAGATGGTGAAAAATGCCCTTGAATGAGCCTCGGATGGAGATAATAGGAAAAACCAGAAAAATCTTTTCCATTAATTCCCTCTGTGTCCCGCCGAACAGGAAACACCAAAACCGTCCACTAAAATGCTGCCACGTGTCCACAGACCACAAAACACCAACTACATCCAATCCAGCTGCGACACGTGGCCCCGACCGCGCCTGCCCGCGCGCCCAGACGCGCCTGCTGCCCTTCTGCCCGCACAGTTGACCAACCAATGGGGGATTGCCACGTGTCATGACTCTGCCTAGTGAACCCGGTGCACGAAATACTGTAGACCGAACGAATAAGAAACTGCCACGTGTCCAAGCCAAGTGCACCATAAACCATGAGCCATCCCGAATACTTCGTGGACCAACTCCTGTGAGCCGACCTATCGGGTGATGCCACGTGTCCACCCCGCCTCAGTGCACGCCGGCCGCGTGGACCGCCCGCCTGCCCGCGCGCCCGCGCGCTGCCCGCGCCCTGCCCGCGCCGCGCGCCGCCGCTTGCCGCCTGCCCGAGGCCGCGCCGCCGCCCGCCGGCGCTGCCCGCCGCCGCCGCCGGCTGCCGGCGATCGCCGGAGTTACTGTTCCGGCCAGTGAACAGTACCCGAGCACCAAAAATACAAGTGGGTAGTCCGTTTTGACCGTTTTCGCGCGCTGAATCCAAATTCTCCGTCCGTTTCGCCAAATTCCAACCCGATAATTCGCCGGAGGCTCCCGGAATGGTATTTTCAATCCGAATTTCGCGCCGAGTCCAAATTTGATATCCGATTTGCGCGAAATCACCTATAAACATCCGATGGGGTCCCTCGATTACCCACGTGATCCATTTTAAGCCCGGAGTTCGTCACTTGAGTCCAAATTGGCGCCCGAACACCGCCGACATGCCCCAAAGGCCTCCAGAAGCTGCCGGTCACACTGTAAAAGCCCTGTAGAATTCCGGATCATCACAGATTTTGCAAACGGTGTCCACACGACACCCAGTTTTTCAAAACATTTACACATTCACAAAAGGGCGGTTACATCTTTTTGGAAAGGATAAATCCAGAGGTTTACAAAGCAGTGCCCACACGACACTTGGTTTTGGAAAATATTTTCGAAACCCTTTTTGTTTAGTATAAAACATGCCGCATATAAGTCATTAAGAATCATTATAAGGATCACATCACAAAACAGTCTCTCAATCCAACATCCACAATATTCCACTATCAAGCAGCTGAGAACTTAAACTTAGATAAAAGGAGATGAGATAACCCAAGCAAGAACAATGGAATAAACCTCATACAGCAAATGTTCTTTAATCGCTGCCTCACCCGTCGTCCCGACTACTACACCTAGTCAACCTGTCACGGAGTGGGTAAAGTCAGTGACAAATAAAGTAGATGTTTCAAACAATTAGCTATAACTTTAAAATAAAAACAAATGCACTGGAACCTTTCGCTTTTCCCTCATGTATCGCTAAATCCCTGCCGCAAAACAAGCTGGGTACCAACCCAGAATACCGAATCAAGCTGGGCACCAACCCCAGAATACCCAATCAAGCTGGGCACCAACCCCAGAATACCGTACTCATTTTCTTGGTGCCTCCAACCCCCCACTGCCCAAGTAGCAGTCGCCTCCCCTTGAGGGGTCCCCATCATCACTAGTCATGGGGTACACGGGCCAACATGCCATCTTTCC
>JAQOTM010001040.1:28312-60027 GCA_029168755.2 Tillandsia fasciculata
GAATCCACGAGAGCGGTTGCGACCTTGAATCCACAAGGCCCTCGAGTCCACGCGCCGATTTTTGAAAAAATCGTTGTTTTTGGGTGGTGATGATCCGCCGAATACTTAGATTAGAAATAGATCGAAATACCATCTAAGTATTCATTAATTTGATTCTACTCAAAATCTGAGTTGGAAAACCTAGAATCAAATTAATCAATATAGATGAAGAAACATAGAATTAAATCTATTGATTTCCTTTCTTCTCTATATGTGGATTTTCCTTTTCGGTCATATTTTCTCGTGTCCTAAAAAATGAATCATAGGGTCTATTTATAAGCTAGAAACCATTGGAAGAAGATAAGGATCAAAAACTAACCATTTCTGGAATTTTACAGGACGACGGTCGGGACTGAAAATCTGCGGTCCGGACTGTTTCAGCAAAACAGACTTTTTCCAGAAAAGAGGACATTCGGGGTCCGGACTGAAATCTCACCGTCCGGACTGTTCATGCAATTCCTGCAAATTCCACGTTCGGGGTTCGGACTGAAATTCCCACGGTCCGGACTAGAATTGCGCATGAACAAACCTCTATTCGGGGTCCGGACTGTGATGTCCGATCCGGATCCTGAACATGTAGTATGTCCAGTTTTTAAACTTTATGCAATCAAACATTCAACCAAGTGTTTCTACTCTATAAGAAGTATTCGGATCACCAAAAATATTTAGTTAAACGTACCTGATCCTTTTGAATTCTTATTTTTTGAGATTGAGGTATATGATCCAAACTTCTTTATCTTCAATCTTCAAGACTTAACCAATTTCACGAATACGCCAAACACAAATTCCATAACAGCGGACAGAGTCTCCTTTGTATATGCACGCGTCATATTACAACACAACAACACTAGATTCTTTAACCACACAGTCACAATGAAAAGAACAAGAGAGAGTATTTCCATTCACTCACATTACAAACTTTCATTCATGCCATTAAGAGACATAACTACGATTTTGTCACGCCCCGGGTGTAAACCAGAACCCGGGCCCGTCCACAGATCCGCCGTGCACACGGTATTTCCCGTGTACACGAAGCGCCAGTAACCTGCTCAGATATAAGAGATATAATAAAAGAGCAATAAAAAACAGAGCTGAACTAAAACTAATACATCTCAGACTGAAGCTGGAAATAAAATACAATACATCTGTACATAAATGATACAGCAATCTCTCCCAGCTCACAAAATAAATACAACCTGCTGGCGAAAGCCAGTCCCAAAAGTGAAAGTACTACCGTCTGAGGAAACATGGGTACACCAACAGTCCAGCTAACGTGCTCATCCTGCCTCGGGATCTATCTACTCAGCCGTCCTCTCTCCTCGACCCGCCACTGTAAGCCCAGTAGCACCCGCAGAAGACACTGCAAAACAAGAGAGAAGAAAAAGAGGAAAGAAGAATGGGGGTGAGACTACTAGTAAACCAGTAGCCTCCCCTAGTGGGTAAAACCTCAACTCTGACACGCCCACTAGGTCTACCAGAGGCAAAAGGAATAAAGGTGGTATGATATGAAGATGCTCCTGATAAAAAGGCTACCACTAGAATGCCTCTAACTACTGAGCTACAAGAACAGCTGAATGTATGCATCAGAATACAAATGCCTGCCTGAATAAACCCAATCCTACCACCAGTAAACACTGGTACTGCCTGCTGTGCCTGCCAAATCGGGTATGCTGGCCAACGCATAACACCGATAGGGGATGGAAGTCTCAAGGACTCGAAGCCTGTCTGCCAAGCACTCCGGAGTGGCACTCGAGGGGAGCGACCCACACGAGTAAAGTATCTCAGTATCCAGTAACATAACTATCATAAATCAGCAGGACTGGATCATGACTCTGATCAAAGTGGGAAAACCCATCCACTCAGGAAAGACCCGATCTCAACCTGATGCAAGATAAACAAATAGTGGGAAACTCCATCCACTAGAGACCTGATACCCAATCTGATGCATAAGCAACCTCCGGTCAACCGCCCAAGGTCCGCGGTTGCCGCAATACCCTGCCACCAAGTCTGTCTGTCCCAAAACCCAAGATCCTGACTACACTATCCCCAAACCCCCTGCTCACGCACGAGCTACAAGTACCCTGAGCCTCAAATGAAAGGAGAAAAGAATAATAAAAAGGTTTCTCCTATGTCAATTCCAGCATGATAGTGTAGCAGAAAAAGGTGGCCTATCTAGGTGACCATACAAGCATGCAAATGTCCCAAGTTGATATAAAATAAACAGATATCGATAACCTTTATAATGTTAGAGCATGTAGAGAATAGTATGAGAAAAGAAAATATGAGATACCCTGTGCCCGCCTATGCCACATACCCAAAACCCACAAATCATTGATTAGCCTTATCCTTTAACATGATGCTACTGCTCTACAACCATAAGCCCCAATCAAGTAAGTTCTAACACTATCTGTTTAATCACAATAAGCCTGCCATTGCCACACATAGAGTGCATTTAACCTTTTAATCAAAGAAGCTACTCAAATGCCTAGCGGGTAATCAGATGAAGAAGGGTTAACAACAACACCCATAATAACAATCCTGACCCAGATCCGACATCCGGTCAACCGCCTACTATCCGCGGTAGCCGCAATACCCCAAAAGCTAAAACCCAAGCCCCGGCTACACTATGCCGATCCCTGCTCAAACCCGAGCAACCAATAGCCGCCTGCCTAAGGAATAGGGGAAGAAGAGACAATAGGGTTCCTCCTAAGTCAGTCCCAACATATAGAGTAGCGATCAGAAATGGTCTAACTAGATATTCCTGAAATCAAGCCTATCTCCTCATGGAAGAAAGAAGGGGAGTGACAAATAGTGGTTCATCATGTGTATCAAGTAATAACTCCACCTGGGTGTAATCATCATGCTAAATCATAATCCAACCACACATGTCCATAACCTGCTAATCACCCTCACATGAATCATCCACCTATGCCTGTCCAAAAATCCTCAAGTGGTACCCTCCCACAAGACGCCTCACAATATCACGATATGAAAGTACATTCCCCCCCCATGCAAGGTTAAATGCTAAAACGATGTCCATGAAGCATGTATAAGTTCCAACATGTCAAGTTTCCAATATAATGTTTTCCATATGATAGGCTCACAATTATCTAGTTAAGCATGCATGTCCATTAGGTGACCATTCAACATGTCCAATAAAGGGGATCACTCTAATATTCCTAGTGGGTATATCAGAAAAGAGGAGTAAAGCAACCACCCACCTGGAATTGCGCAACCCAAGGCTGTCCAATATCTCTTTTCACGCCACAAGTCCAAACAGATAAGCCGCCGCGATCACTGTTCACAATTACCCCGAAACATGCAATTAAACATACAATTATCCTCAAAACATGCTATTCCAGTAATCAGTCTAGAGTTGAGCCTTTTTCACCTGCGAGTTGTGCACAGAAAATTCCCAAAAATATACCGTCGCGATCCTCGCGACGAGCCGGTCGAAATGAGTACCTGCACGCTCACATACGAGTTTCCTACACTGAGATATAAATTCGGCAAGGGAACTACCCCAAAGAACTCTGTACAGTAAATTTCAGCACCAAATACTGGAAATAATGCCCTTTTTCACCTTCAGGAAAAATCCAGGAAAATCCAGGAAAATTTGAGGATGTTCCTCGTGATGTGTAGATGCAAATTGCCTTTTAAATCACACCAATCCGATGTCCGGTTGCGGAGATATCGCCGAAAGACTGAACCGCTGTCCAAAACTCAATCACAGCATAAGGTGTCACAGTAAACTCAGAAAAACACCTCGAAAAGCACGAAACAAGGGGAAACAGAAAACACCAATATTGAAGCTCTGTCCGTCGCAGTTCCAATGTCGCAAGAATCGCCGGAAAATGTGATCGGGGTAGGCCGGGAGAGCTCTCGCATCGAAACGCGACGAAAGGGATACACCGATGAAGGAACGTCGCGCCGTGCCGGAGAAATGGAAATCTCGTAATCCGTGCCGCCCAAAAATCCGAAACTTCACAGGATGCTTCCTCTCTTCTTGATGAAGATTTCATCTTCTCACTCCTCGGGAAGATGAAGCCTCTAAGATGGTGAAAAATGCCCTTGAATGAGCCTCGGATGGAGATAATAGGAAAAACCAGAAAAATCTTTTCCATTAATTCCCTCTGTGTCCCGCCGAACAGGAAACACCAAAACCGTCCACTAAAATGCTGCCACGTGTCCACAGACCACAAAACACCAACTACATCCAATCCAGCTGTGACACGTGGCCCCCGACCGCGCCTGCCCGCGCGCCCAGACGCGCCTGCTGCCCCTTCTGCCCGCACAGTTGACCAACCAATGGGGGATTGCCACGTGTCATGACTCTGCCTAGTGAACCCGGTGCACGAAATACTGTGGACCGAACGAATAAGAAACTGCCACGTGTCCAAGCCCGGTGCACCATAAACCATGAGCCATCCCGAATACTCCGTGGACCAACTCCCGTGAGCCGACCTATCGGGTGATGCCACGTGTCCACCCCGCCTCGGTGCACGCCGGCCGCGTGGACCGCCCGCCTGCCCGCGCGCCCGCGCGCTGCCCGCGCCCTGCCCGCACCACGCGCCGCCGCTTGCTGCCTGCCCGAGGCCGCGCCGCCGCCCGCCGGCGCTGCCCGCCGCCGCCGCCGGCCGCCGGCGATCGCCGGAGTTACTGTTCCGGCCAGTGAACAGTACCCGAGCACCAAAAATACAAGTGGGTAGTCCGTTTTGACCGTTTTCGCGCGCTGAATCCAAATTCGCCGTCCGTTTCGCCAAATTCCAACCCGATAATTCGCCGGAGGCTCCCGGAAAGGTATTTTCAATCCGAATTTCGCGCCGAGTCCAAATTTGATATCCGATTTGCGCGAAAACACCTCTAAACATCCGATGGGGTCCCTCGATTACCCACGTGATCCATTTTAAGCCCGGAGTTCATCACTTGAGTCCAAATTGGCGCCCGAACACCACCGACATGCCCCAAAGGCCTCCAGAAGCTGCCGGTCACACTGTAAAAGCCCTGTAGAATTCCGGATCATCACATCCTCCCCCACTAAAAGAAAGTTTCGTCCTCGAAACTAAAGCAACTCCCAAGGAGTCTCAGAAACCAGGGGTAAGTACTCAACACTGCCGTCTCCCGTTCCCAAGTCGCCTATCCCTCCCCGTGATTACTCCTCGGCAACAACAACAGCAACAACCAGTACGGCATAGCCCGATTGCGCAATTCCCTCATCTCACGAGTCGGAATTCGCAACGGGCGTCCCCCGTACTCCAAACTCTCGCAGGGCTCCAAAGAAGTGAGTCAATCACGGGCGAGGAGTCCAAAACATAACACTCCTAAGCTGAGACGCAGAAACATCAGGGACTCCATCAAAAGTCTGGGGGAAAAGAACGAACAGCCAGTGCAACACGCACTAAAATCACCCTCTAGAGCCAACTCAACCAGGGCAACCCGAAACACATCCACACAAGCACCCGCACAGGAAAGGGCCCTAACAAGCAGGGGTTCTCACTCGGTCACTGTCAAAACCAGACCACACGAGTAGATTGCTCAGCCGCAGTCTATCCTCAAAAGGGATCCCCTGGGACACAATCTCAAGCCCTGTACACCACCATGGTCCCACACAGCGCCAGCTATGGAACCGTCAAACTCAACTCCCAATTTAGCTCTTCTGCTTTAGGTATCCGCCACCACAGTGGCCCGGTCGGGGTGATCCTGGATGCTCATCAAAATCCAATGGTAGCTCCATAGCCACTATGGGAGGTATCACTATCACTCGCAAGTCCATCTTCCTCCGCTGACCAAACTAAAATCGGCGCTGGTACCAATCTTACCATCCGCTCGTTAACTCTGCTGGCACCATCCGGTCCAAAAGCCCCTCACCTCAAAAGTAACTGCCGATCTCGGCCCATCTCAAATAGCATCTATTTTGACCGGACTTCCACCGCCGCCCCTGCGGCTAAAAACGTAATCCAGGAAGATGTGCTCTCAAAGCTAAAACTTGTACCAAAACCATTTGGCATAAAACTTTATCCTCACAGACCTTGCCACAGCATCTACAATTGCTCCTCAAACTCTAGATCACTCAGGGAGGGGTAAAAGCCAGATATCCCTGAAAAATGCCGCTATCAATCCGTTCAAGCCCAACTGGAACACAGAATTCCTCAATCTTAAAGGCAACAAGACATTAGTCATTCCATTGGCCTCACTGTACTCATAATGCCCCTGGCGTGTCCTGAACGCCATCTTGGCGAGATACTCAGCTGTAATTCCAAATTGGTGCAGGCATCATAATCGAACATCTGCCGGAGTATAACTCCATCCAAAAAGGTCCTAAATAATACCTGGACCTGCCTGGGCTCCAATCACAAAGAACTCTCACAGTCGTGTATCAACGACGCGGCACTAGGTCAAACAAACCCTCTATCCATCAGGTCCACGCACCTATGCCCACAACTCTCACAGCTCTACAAATGATATATAACGAGGTGCTATCGAGGTAGGCGTGGTTCCCAGAACCACGTCAATCGAAATCACAATTTCCTAACTGGCGGCATCATCATCAGCTCAGGTGGAATCACACCCGGGATCTCACGGCAACAAGAATATTCTTACGTCCCGGTGCCGCCGTAGGCACCTCTCACACCGTCGCTGTAACCTGAGTACCCAAGCAGTCATAACAAACGAGCCTTCCATTGTCTGCCTCGCAGAAAATAAGGTCCTTACTCTAAGCAGTCAAACATCCTGTGGCACTATGCCAACCAGTCCCAAGCACTGGGTCTACACACCGAACGGCCACAAATACCAATAAGTCTGCCTGCACAACTCACAGCCTCTACTGTACTGGACATGATCCACAAGCCTTCCCCACCTGCACATTACCAACAGTAACCTGTACCTCTAGTGCACGGGGCAACAACTCTGCCTCGAGTCCATGCCGGACTGCAACATGCTCTAACTCTGACTGCTGTGATGAAATCACACCGGCGACACTCGATCCACTATCATGACGCCCTCCAACCGGGCGACACAAATTCATCCTCTCGATGCAAGTGGTCGTCGCTCAGCCTGCCAAACATATCTAGACCAATCACAAAGGGAGCTCGACCTCCGTCCCTTCTCACACTGAGGCGACGAATGTGGTCTCTCGCAGACAGCCAATCCACGCTACCGGTGCGCCACTCTGATAAAAAGCTGATGCTGTCATCGGGGTCCACCCAACCTCTGACGTCTCAGAAATCCACCTGGATATCATCGTCATACGACAAAGCTCACCCCTCAACCACATATGTTGTACCCCAAACATGCATGTTATCAATCACCAAGGGTAACATCTCCCTTGGGTAAGCTTTACATAATCCGTCCAAAAGAATATCCACCATCCTGGAAGGGAAAACGAAAATGTCTTTGCCGGCCGACCTGTCCTCCAACACCTAGCGCCAAGCGCCTCTATCCCAGACTCGCCTCTGGCGGCAGACCCCTATCCAAAGAAACTGCAACGCTACGCTCCATACACAATGCCTACTCCATCGAGGCATCCAAAATCCAAAACAGAGAAATTAAATAACCTGAAAGGTATCCTGACGCAATCCACTCACAGTCAAGCATATCCTATGTGCCTTGTCCCCCAAATCATAGAGCGCGCCGTTCGATAACCGCGTAAACCTTTTTGACACCAGGAGGTTCTCAAGCAGTCTCTCCATTACCACCAGCCACGATTCTACCCCAAGAGGCCCCAAACTTAATCCTATGAATCGGGGTGGTTTATCTGCCGAAACTGGCTCAACTGATCAATGGTGTCCCATAGCTCATCCGCTGTCAACAATCCACCCTGCCTCGGTGCCTCGGCACTAACCATTGGCACGGAGGGGCTACTCACTCCCTCAGTACTACAGAAATCCTCGCCCCTGAGGATACTGCAATCGGGTGATCTCAGAAAGAAGCACTGTCGAGCTGCCTGCTGCTCCGACATCTGTGTCGCTAAAACCAGATGCTCGCTCACTCAGCTGCTGATAGGCCTCTGACAATCCTGTCATCTGGGTCCGGAGTCCTCTGACTCTAATCCGGTATCCGGCCTGAAACAACTAGCTCAGACCCAACTGCTGCACCAATGTGCGCCCGGGTCAGGGCCCAACGTCGGGGAGACACCGCTCGCCACGACAAACCGCAAATCAGCACACCCCAAACACTCGACCCAATCAAGCGAAAGTCAAAGACATCCTTCTATTTCTGTAGCCTTATGTTGTCTGCAGCCAACATACCGTCCCACAGAAATAGAGTATGTCGATCCCTCTTCACTCACAGGAAGAGTAAAACAAATAAATCGCCGACTTTCGCAAAGTGTCGCGTCTCTCGCGTCCTGTCATCCTAGGGTCTGCTAAATGCCTAGGGTTTCCTAAGTCCCAACCGACCTATCCCTAAGCTCTGATACCAACTTAATCTGTCACGCCCCGGGTGTAAACCAGAACCCGGGCCCGTCCACAGATCCGCCGTGCACACGGTATTTCCCGTGTACACGAAGCGCCAGTAACCTGCTCAGATGTAAGAGATATAATAAAAGAGCAATAAGAACAGAGCTGAACTAAAACTAATACATCTCAGACCGAAGCTGGAAATAAAATACAATACATCTGTATATAAATGATACAGCAATCTCTCCCAGCTCACAAAATAAATACAACCTGCTGGCGAAAGCCAGTCCCAAAAGTGAAAGTACTACCGTCTGAGGAAACATGGGTACACCAACAGTCCAGCTAACGTGCTCATCCTGCCTCGGGATCTATCTACTCAGCCGTCCTCTCTCCTCGACCCGCCACTGTAAGCCCAGTAGCACCCGCAGAAGACACTGCAAAACAAGAGAGAAGAAAAAGAGAAAAGAAGAATGGGGGTGAGACTACTAGTAAACCAGTAGCCTCCCCTAGTGGGTAAAACCTCAACTCTGACACGCCCACTAGGTCTACCAGAGGCAAAAGGAATAAAGGTGGTATGATATGAAGATGCTCCTGATAAAAAGGCTACCACTAGAATGCCTCTAACTACTGAGCTACAAGAACAGCTGAATGTATGCATCAGAATACAAATGCCTACCTGAATAAACCCAATCCTACCACCAGTAAACACTGGTACTGCCTGCTGTGCCTGCCAAATCGGGTATGCTAGCCAACGCATAACACCGATAGGGGATGGAAGTCTCAAGGACTCGAAGCCTGTCTGCCGCGCACTACGGAGTGGCACTCGAGGGGAGCGACCCACACGAGTAAAGTATCTCAGTATCCAATAACATAAGTATCATAAATTAGCAGGACTGGATCAAGACTCTGATCAAAGTGGGAAAACCCATCCACTAAGGAAAGACCCGATCTCAACCTGATGCAAGATAAACAAATAGTGGGAAACTCCATCCACTAGAGACCTGATACCCAATCTGATGCATAAGCAACCTCCGGTCAACCGCCCAAGGTCCGCGGTTGCCGCAATACCCTGCCACCAAGCCTGCCTGTCCCAAAACCCAAGATCCTAACTACACTATCCCCAAACCCCCCTGCTCGCGCACGAGCTACAAGTACCCTGAGCCTCAAATGAGAGGAGAAAAGAATAATAAAAAGATTTCTCCTATGTCAATTCCAGCATGATAGTGTAGCAGAAAAAGGTGGCCTATCTAGGTGACCATACAAGCATGCAAATGTCCCAAGTTGATATAAAATAAAACAGATATCGATAACCTTTATAATGTTAGAGCATGTAGAGAACTGTATGAGAAAAGAAAATATGAGATACCCTGTGCCTGCCTATGCCACATACCCAAAACCCACAAATCAGTGATTAGCCTTATCCTTTAACATGATGCTACTGCTCTACAACCATAAGCCCCAATCAAGTAAGTTCTAACACTACCTGTTTAATCACAATAAGCCTGCCATTGCCACACATAGAGTGCACTTAACCTTTTAATCAAAGAAGCTACTCAAATGCCTAGCGGGTAATCAGATGAAGAAGGGTTAACAAGAACACCCATAATAACAATCCTGACCCAGATCCGACATCCGGTCAACCGCCTACTATCCGCGGTAGCCGCAATACCCCAAAAGCTAAAATCCAAGCCCCGGCTACACTATGCCGATCCCTGCTCAAACCCGAGCAACCAATAGCCGCCTGCCTAAGGAATAGGGGAAGAAGAGACAATAGGGTTCCTCCTAAGTCAGTCCCAACATATAGAGTAGCGATCAGAAATGGTCTAACTAGATATCCCTGAAATCAAGCCTATCTCCTCATGGAAGAAAGAAGGGGAGTGACAAATAGTGGTTCATCATGTGTATCAAGTAATACTCCACCTGGGTGTAATCATCATGCTAAATCATAATCCAACCACACATGTCCATAACCTGCTAATCACCCTCACATGAATCATCCACCTATGCCTGTCCAAAAGTCCTCAAGTGGTACCCTCCCACAAGACGCCTCACAATATCACGATATGAAAGTACATCCCCCCCCTCATGCAAGGTTAAATCCTAAAACGATGTCCATGAAGCATGTATAAGTTCCAACGTGTCAAGTTTCCAATATAATGTTTTCCATATGATAGGCTCACAATTATCTAGTTAAGCATGCATGTCCATTAGGTGACCATTCAACATGTTCAATAAAGGGAATCACTCTAGTATTCCTAGTGGGTATATCAGAAAAGAGGAATAAAGCAACCACCCACCTGGAATTGCGCAACCCAAGGCTGTCCAATATCTCTTTTTCATGCCACAAGTCCAAACAGATAAGCCGCCGCGATCACTGTTCACAATTACCCCGAAACATGCAATTAAACATACAATTATCCTCAAAACATGCTATTCCAGTAATCAGTCCAGAGTTGAGCCTTTTTCACCTGCAAGTTGTGCACAGAAAATTCCCAAAAATATACCGTCGCGATCCTCGCGACGAGCCGGTCGAAATGAGTACCTGCACGCTCACATACGAGTTTCCTACACTGAGATATAAATTCGGCAAGGGAACTACCCCAAAGAACTCTGTACAGTAAATTTCAGCACCAAATACTGGAAATAATGCCCTTTTTCACCTTCAGGAAAAATCCAGGAAAATCCAGGAAAATTTGAGGATGTTCGTCGTGATGTTTAGATGCAAATTGCCTTTTGAATCACCCCAATCCGATGTCCGGTTGCAGAGATATTGCCGAAAGACTGAACTGCTGTCCAAAACTCAATCACAGCATAAGGTGTCACAGTAAACTCAGAAAAACACCTCGAAAAACGCGAAACGAGGGGAAACAGAAACACCAATATTGAAGCTCTGCCCGTCGCGGTTCCAATGGCGCAAGAATCGCCGGAAAATATGATCGGGGTAGGCCGGGAGAGCTCTCGCATCGAAACGCGACGAAAGGGATACACCGATGAAGGAACGTCGCGTCGTGCCGGAGAAATGGAAATCTCGTAATCCATGCCGCCCAAAAATCCGAAACTTCACAGGATGCTTCCTCTCTTCTTGATGAAGATTTCATCTTCTCACTCCTCGGGAAGATGAAGCCTCTAAGATGGTGAAAAATGCCCTTGAATGAGCCTCGGATGGAGATAATAGGAAAAACCAGAAAAATCTTTTCCATTAATTCCCTCTGTGTCCCGCCGAACAGGAAACACCAAAACCGTCCACTAAAATGCTGCCACGTGTCCACAGACCACAAAACACCAACTACATCCAATCCAGCTGCGACACGTGGCCCCCGACCGCGCCTGCCCGCGCGCCCAGACGCGCCTGCTGCCCCTTCTGCCCGCACAGTTGACCAACCAATGGGGGATTGCCACGTGTCATGACTCTGCCTAGTGAACCCGGTGCACGAAATACTGTAGACCGAACGAATAAGAAACTGCCACGTGTCCAAGCCAAGTGCACCATAAACCATGAGCCATCCCGAATACTTCGTGGACCAACTCCTGTGAGCCGACCTATCGGGTGATGCCACGTGTCCACCCCGCCTCAGTGCACGCCGGCCGCGTGGACCGCCCGCCTGCCCGCGCGCCCGCGCGCTGCCCGCGCCCTGCCCGCGCCGCGCGCCGCCGCTTGCCGCCTGCCCGAGGCCGCGCCGCCGCCCGCCGGCGCTGCCCGCCGCCGCCGCCGGCTGCCGGCGATCGCCGGAGTTACTGTTCCGGCCAGTGAACAGTACCCGAGCACCAAAAATACAAGTGGGTAGTCCGTTTTGACCGTTTTCGCGCGCTGAATCCAAATTCTCCGTCCGTTTCGCCAAATTCCAACCCGATAATTCGCCGGAGGCTCCCGGAATGGTATTTTCAATCCGAATTTCGCGCCGAGTCCAAATTTGATATCCGATTTGCGCGAAATCACCTATAAACATCCGATGGGGTCCCTCGATTACCCACGTGATCCATTTTAAGCCCGGAGTTCATCACTTGAGTCCAAATTGGCGCCCGAACACCGCCGACATGCCCCAAAGGCCTCCAGAAGCTGCCGGTCACACTGTAAAAGCCCTGTAGAATTCCGGATCATCACAGATTTTGCAAACGGTGTCCACACGACACCCAGTTTTTCAAAACATTTACACATTCACAAAAGGGCGGTTACATCTTTTTGGAAAGGATAAATCCAGAGGTTTACAAAGCAGTGCCCACACGACACTTGGTTTTGGAAAATATTTTCGAAACCCTTTTTGTTTAGTATAAAACATGCCGCATATAAGTCATTAAGAATCATTATAAGGATCACATCACAAAACAGTCTCTCAATCCAACATCCACAATATTCCACTATCAAGCAGCTGAGAACTTAAACTTAGATAAAAGGAGATGAGATAACCCAAGCAAGAACAATGGAATAAACCTCATACAGCAAATGTTCTTTAATCGCTGCCTCACCGTCGTCCCGACTACTACACCTAGTCAAACCTGTCACGGAGTGGGTAAAGTCAGTGACAAATAAAGTAGATGTTTCAAACAATTAGCTATAACTTTAAAATAAAAACAAATGCACTGGAACCTTTCGCTTTTCCCTCATGTATCGCTAAATCCCTGCCGCAAAACAAGCTGGGTACCAACCCCAGAATACCGAATCAAGCTGGGCACCAACCCCAGAATACCCAATCAAGCTGGGCACCAACCCCAGAATACCGTACTCATTTTCTTGGTGCCTCCAACCCCTCCACTGCCCAAGTAGCAGTCGCCTCCCCTTGAGGGGTCCCCATCATCACTAGTCATGGGGTACACGGGCCAACATGCCATCTTTCCGAAAAAATACACCCTGTGCGGTGGCCAAGCCGCCGGTGTGCGTGTAAGCAATATGAGTGTAAAATAATGTTGCGACCTCAGCCGCGTTAGTCAGATTAGTAAAACGATCATGCGAAAGGTGAATTCAATTGAAACACCTCATCTACTTTATTAAACAGATTAACATACTTTTTACGATGACATGGTGCATTTATTGCACTAGTTGCACTTATTGCAAGGGTACCCACCTGGAATGAAGATAACTGACCGCGCCCGCGACCCTCCTAAGCAAATCAGAACTCCTCGCGGCCTACTAAAATATCCAAGAGCACAAATTAACACCTTACCCTAATCAGGTAAAATCAGTGGTCCCAACCACTATAACAATAAACCCACAAAAATTGAAACCACTGTGCCTAGAGGACCGCGACATCAATCAAAAACCCAACAAGTCAAAATTGTCAAGTAAAACCGAAAACTCAGATCAAACCGGTAAAATCAATGGTTAACAACAACCGGTCCGCGACTATTTCATCGCGAACTCCATCGAAACCCAAAACCGCTAACGAAAATCCAACAAAACCCAATTCTTAACCGGTAGCCAACTCGGGACGTCAAATATTAGACCAAGAAGACCCCGACGGCGAAAATGATAAGGAAAAGGCCCGACGGCGCGACCCCGACGATTTCATCAAGGCGCAGAGCGTCGACGAAACTAGCACCTAACATGGCGAAACGGTGACTTAAAAGATCCCAAGTAGTCATGCCAAGAAAACCGCAGAAATGGTGATCCCAACGACGAAAACGGTGCTCAAAACGGTGGAAAAACGGGCCAAAACGGAGCTACCGAACTTTGGGCTGACGGGTGGTGCACGGAGCAGGCGTGGACCGGGTCTGCGCGTCAGGCGGCTGCGCGGCATGCGCCGGGTGCACGCAGGAAGCGTGCACCACGCATCCTGGGCCGGGCAGCGCACGGGGAAGGGCGCGTGCCTGTCACGCCCCGGGGGTTCGTTTTAGCGGAAACGGTTCACAGAAGTCGAACATTTGACGTATAAGAAATTTTTTTTTTTTTTTTGATAAAAGAAAACCTTTATTCCCCGGTGCATGCCCAGACCCGCCGCATATACAGAATCTCTCTGCAAACGGACAGAGTCTCCTCTGTATATGCACGGCGTAGCGTTTAGTACAAGTTCCAACACAACCAACCATTCAATCACAACAGTCACTAACACACAACTAGGTACCATAATTTATTAAAATGCACGACCGATCAGTTTGAAAGGATAAATCCACAGTCGTTGAAAAAGCGCCTACCCGGCACTTAGATTTTGAAAACGCATTTCGAAAACAGCATAAATCCACAGGGTTTGAAAACAGTGCCCACACGACACTCGAGTTTTGAAATTCATTTTCGCAATCCATAAAATCCGCAGGGTTTTGAAATCGGTGCCCACACGACACTTAAATTTTTAAAACAGTTTTCGCAGTCTTTTCTTTGGTTTTGTTTTTCTTTTTTTTTTTTTTAAACGGCCAACAAGAACAAAGGGAAAATAAATGCATAAGAAGAGAACCAAAAGTAAACTATGCCGACATCCACACCGACCCCACGAGGGTATCGAGAACCTCACAAATAACTACAAACGTAAATGAAATGTAAAAATGAAAGAGGAAATACAGTCCAGGGTCCCCAGCGACCCAGCTGCTCCTGCCCCGTCCTCATTGTCGCCTACCGCTCCCCCCGTCTGGACCCTGTCACGATGTGGGAAATCAGTGACGAATAATAACAATAGAGCAGGAAAAGTAGTAAATCAAACCGTAAAGCAAACCGGAGTAACCACCCTCCCAAGCGTGGAGAGATAACCTGTTCCCCTGTATCCTGCAATACCCGGCCCCGTCGGACAACTCAACCGGCGGGCCGTACCGTACCTGTAATACCTGGCCCCGTCGGACAACTAAACCGACGGGCCGTGCCGTACCTGTAACAAACCCGACCACGTCGGACAACTAAACCGACGGGTCGCACCGTACCTGCAAACACCCGACCACGTCGGACAACTAAACCGACGGGTCGCACCGCTCGCACCTCGGCGCCTCAAACCCCACAACTAATAAGGGGCCCCACTACGTCACCTCGTGGGTATACACGGGTCATAGACCGCTTTTCCGGAAAAGCGCACCCTTAGCGGTGGCCAAACCGCGGGTGCGCGTGCTGTAGCCTCGAGCAAAGTAACCAACAATACCAACAATACTCAAGGAGAAGATATAACCGTTATCATGTTAGCAACATAATATATGATCAAGAGTAAAGCTATAACCGCTATCATGTTAGCAACATAATGTGTAATCAAGAGTAAAACGATAACCGCTATCCTGGTAGCGACCTGATGTGTAATCAAGCGTAAAATGGTGACATGTGAAATCTAAAGTACCCCGCTAACATGTATAATCAGGAGTAGAACAGTAACATGCAATATCAAGAGTGAATGGTAACATGTAATATCGAGGGTAAACGATAACACGTAATATCAAAAGTAAAGCGATAACATGTAATATCAAGAGTAAAGGACTGCCGGAGACCGGCGCTAGACACCACAATAAAACCCACCATAATGGACCAAGTACCCAGAATGAGACCAACAATAATAAACCGTGTACACACCACATGATAATCATAACAGTAACGAGATTGTACATAAAGGGGTTCTAAAGGTGTACCCACCTGAAGCGCGAAGAAGAAGATGTGCGAGAACTCCAGTTAAAACACTCCCTTGTGCCCGAAGAAGATCTACAGTAAAACTTATCATTAAAAACATCGTCGCGGTTAAAAACACTCAAAAACGGGGCGAAACGGGCCAAAAACAGAGCTTCTGGACGCTCAAACAGAAGACTGGTGCACGGGTCCCTGCGTGGACCGGGTACACGACGCAGGACCGCCGGGACACAGACCGGGAGCATGCCGCAGCGGTGGACCGCTGCGGCATGGGCCGGGCCGCGCACGGGCGGGAGCGCGAGCCGGGTCCACGCGATCGGGCTGTGCGGGCGTGCACCGAGTGCACGCCGAAACGGTGGGCCGCGCGACCTGGCGCACGCTTTCGTGCGCCGGGTCCGCGCCCCAGGGCCCGGTAGCGGTGAACCGGGTGCACGCCAGGTCTGGTGGACCGCGTGGCCTGGCGCACGCAACCGTGCACCGGGTTCGCGTCGCTGGGTCCGGAATCCGTGCACCGGGTGCACGCCGGGTCTGGTGGACCGCGTGACCTGTTTCTTCCGAATGAACAGTACTTCGACCCCTTTTTCGGCTCCGGTTGCGACGCCGCGACCCCGGCGACGGCGGCGACGACCCCGCGGACACGACAACAGCGGCGGCGGCCTCCCGTTTGACAACGGCGGCGGCGGCCTCCTGTTCAACAACCCACAACACCGACAAAAAGGAAAACCCTAGACCGAAATTAAACGAAAAGGCCCGAACCGCTTACCTCGCTTTTGCCGGAGGAGGAGGAGAAGGAGGATCGTCCGCCCCTTGCTCGTTCGATCCCGCAGAAAGAGCGATTGATCCTCCCCTCTCCCCGTCTCGCCACCACGGTTCTTCACGCCCAACGTCGGATGGTGGAAAGAAGGTAGGAGGAGGGTTGGGGTTTCTCCCGCACTCCTCAGGAGAGCCCTAACGCACGAACCCAAAGGGATGAGAAGTAGGAAAAATAAGTTCAAAATCTCCAAAATCGAAACCTAAACCATCGGGTGCGAACCAGCGGTCCAATTTTACCTCGAAAAACGTGCCGATCACCCGCACGCCTTGCGATGCACCCGAAACCGCTAATAACTTCAAAAAATTATTCTGGGAGGTCCCGGAGTCCGAAATCAAATCCGATCGCACCGCCGCTCTCCGTTTCGCGAGCTCTACCACCTAAAAATACCCGCAAACCCCGACAGTCAACCCAGAAATTCTCGAACTTCAACCCCTTCTTAATCAACTGAAAAAATATTCGGTTAGGACCCAAGATGGAAAACCGGAAGGTCGAAGTACCACTACATAAAAAAAATAACCCAATGACATAAACAGATGAGAAATCCGATCACAGCAGGTTCCCCGTCTGGTCGTCTCGAAAAGCGTGCCGACCACTTAGCACGGATTCCGATGCACCACCCGAAAGCAAACGCTTTGACCCCCAATCCGGGAGATCCGTAAATCGGAATCCGAATCCGTCTGCTTTGCCGTCCTCCATTTTTCGAGCTCAATCGCAGAAAAATACTCGCGGTCCAGGCCGGTCTATTGCAGAAACACAGTAAAAAGTTTTCCCTCACAATCCTGTTATAAAAAGGAGGTATACAAGGGCAAGGAAACGTCAGGGCTCTACATCACTCACCACTTAAAAGAAGTTTCGTCCTCGAAACTTACTCCTGGTCCGCAACGAATGAACTGGGTAGCATTCCCTCATCTTTGACTCCAATTTCCAAGTCGCTTCACGTTCTTCCTGGTTGCTCCACAGCACCATCACATAGGGGATCGTCCGGTGGCGCAATCCTTTCTGTCCTCTCGTGCTAAGATCCGCGCCTGTGTTCCGTCAAAGCTCAAGTCCTTTCTAAGCTCAAAGGCAGTGACCGTCCATCACCTACATTACGTACGCAGGCTCGGAGCACACCTTCGAGAATCTGGTTCACTTTCTCGGACTGTCCGTCGGTCTGGAGATGAAACGCCGTGCTGAAGTGTGGTTTAGTTTCTAGGGCTCATTGTAGACTTTGCCAAAGGCTCGACACCGGCCGAGTGTCTCTTGTCCACCAAAATTTCTGCTTAAGGTCCTCGTACATCTTCGTGTCACCTGGGTGCGCCACAGAGGAAGCGTCGTGCGCCTCTGACGGTAACTCCTTCTTCAGTACTAGCAGTTCGGGCACGCAAGTCCGCCCTCGAAAGTGTATTGCGTTGTTCGCACTCGCCGAAAAGTCGCTTGCGTGGTCCGGGGGGTCTTGTCTCGAATAAGCTGTAACCGTGCACCCATCTTCTGACCTTCTAGGGTTTCTCTAGAAGGGTTGGCTTGACCACCAAGGACAAAAGTCGCGCGACAGCACCGGTCCTGCTGAGTACTCGCGCTCATCGGGTTCCCCCCGTCTGGTTTGACCCTTCCTGCTTAAAACATCCGCTACTACACTTGCTTTTCCCGGGGTGGTACTAAATGGACAAGCCGAGTCCTTCAGTAACTCTAACCAATGTTTCTGCCGCAAAAAATCAAATCCTTCTATGTGAACAAAACTTAAGACTCTGGCGGTCCGAAAACACATCACGATGAACTCCAAAAGGTGGTGTCTCCAAAGCTTTAAAACGAAACGACTGTTGCCAGTTTCGGATCGTATGTCGGGCAGTTCCGCTCACCTTCTCTGTGATTCCCGTTGCTGACACAATGTGCCCCAAAAAGTCCACTTCGCAAAGTCCGACTCACATTCTTAAACTTAGCAAACAGCTTATGGTCCCTGAGATTCCGGAGAAAAGTCCGTAAGTGTTCCTCGCAGTTGATTGGAGAGGTCATCGATCCCGGGCTTGTTCTTCACTGTAACATTGCTTATCTCCCTATAGTTGATGCGTAGGCGTGGGCTTCCGTTCTTCTTTTGCACGAAACGCACGGGTGCGCCCCAAGGCGACACACTCGGTCTGATGAACCCTTTATTCAGAAAAACTCCTTGTTGTGCCTTAGATTCCCTCAGTTCCGCGAAAGCCATTCCGCAAGGCGCCTAAGTGATAGGTTGCGTGTCTGGTAGAAGCTCGAAAGATAGGATGGCCTCTCGCCCGGGGGTATTCCCGACAATTCAGTCAGGAGGATGGCAGAAGAAGCCCCTACCACGGGGGTTGTCAGTGAACGACGTAAAGGGTCGAGTAGCTAGGCTCACTGAACCCAAGTAGCTATACATCCGCCGGATACCTCGTGAACCAGTCCCTGCCCAGCACCTCGTCGTATTCCTGCCTCCCAACTCGAAATTCCCAGTCCCGACGACACCGGTCCGTACGCCACCCAAGCCGGCGCTGAGCAGTCAGCAACAAAGTCTCGCGGTGCGTCGAGGTGCCCCAGTCATACCGCCCAACCCATACCAATGGTCCGTTAAAAGTCCAAAACATCCAACCCGACGACGAGGAAAACAAGCCACACAACGCCCTCACAAGGCTCCGAGAGGTGCCAACCAAACCGGCTGGGTTACCAACTACCATAACTTCCCCCCCTGAAAACAATGAGCTCACCTGTCACCGACACGGACCGCTCCCCTCCGTCCCCAACACGGGACACTTCCACCCGTCACCAACACGGGCCACAAGCTCGGCGCATAACCACCAACCCGGACCACCCGCTCCGACTATCCATCCTACCGAGGCAACGGTCAAGACTAACGTTAGGTTTCCGCTCTAAGACCTACCACAAGGTCTACCCCACAGAAAGGGCTGCGTACAGGGCCTCCTAGCCGAAGGTGACCAGTACCAAAACTCCGAGTAGTCGCCAGATCCCCAAAAGATCACAATCCGCAGCGCTCCCAACCAAGCCTCAAGGCTATGCGTTAGTCATGGGAAGCTGGCGACGAAACCCACAAGGTAAGGTCCTACTTCCGTCCTGGCACCGACGGGGTGCGACGCTCCAAAACGCCACTAGCTCTCGGTCCCAAACCGTTGCCCCACCAAGCACCGGGCATCTAATCAAGCGGTAACTTCTAGGCCAACACTGACATTCCCAACTAGAAGGAAATCTAAGCTCTAGGTCCGTTCAGCAAAGATCTCCAGGTACTGAAGACTATCCATCTGAAATCTAAGGGTCGGAAGAAGACAAGCAACGAAAACAGCGAGAAGAACCGTGTCAAAAGTTGCCTAGGTTCACTAAACGCACTCGAGGGATCACACGCCAACCCACCAGCAGGACAACCGAACCGACGCACTTGTGCAGAAAACAGAAACCCAACCCAAAGCTTTACCACCACAACCCCACTAAAAAGAGCCACCCGTGAACCCAACACGACGATCTCTACAACCAATCGCAGTGGTTACGGTGAAAAGCCGAACTATGGGTAACGATCATAGGGGAGGAATCCTCATTCCCACCAGTACCCTGCCCATGGTGCAAAAGGAATCAACCGACTACCCGCTGTAACTTAACACCAGAAAACCCAGAAGGTACAAGTTTAGACAAACAGCTATCCGGTTACCCATGGCCGACAGACGGCCAACAAACCAACAACCACCGGTGGGTTGTGCTACCACCCGAGCCATATCGAGAAAAGAACTCGATGGTCCCCGCACTCTCGCAGTTGTTGCCGCAGGAGCTAGTTTTCCGCGGCCGTCGACGTCGTCGTATCTGCCTCCGCGTCCCCGGCCGATGATCTGGTACGGGCCATATCTGTACACACACAACAAGAGTCAGCCCTAGACTCCACTTACAAAACAACGAACCACCTAGCGAGAGAAAAGGACTCGGACTCTTCCCCCCCTCGATCACTCGCGTTCTACCTTCCTATGCCCTACCCATTTCATTCACCTGTAGGCAAGTGAGGTATCCCCACGGATGTCGGCATTAACTGTTGTGATTGAAAGAACCGCTCTGATACCATCTTAATCTGTCACGCCCCGGGGGTTCGTTTTAGCGGAAACGGTTCACAGAAGTCGAACATTTGACGTATAAGAAATTTTTTTTTTTTTTTGATAAAAGAAAACCTTTATTCCCCGGTGCATGCCCAGACCCGCCGCATATACAGAATCTCTCTGCAAACGGACAGAGTCTCCTCTGTATATGCACGGCGTAGCGTTTAGTACAAGTTCCAACACAACCAACCATTCAATCACAACAGTCACTAACACACAACTAGGTACCATAATTTATTAAAATGCACGGCCGATCAGTTTGAAAGGATAAATCCACAGTCGTTGAAAAAGCGCCTACCCGGCACTTAGATTTTGAAAACGCATTTCGAAAACAGCATAAATCCACAGGGTTTGAAAACAGTGCCCACACGACACTCGAGTTTTGAAATTCATTTTCGCAATCCATAAAATCCGCAGGGTTTTGAAATCGGTGCCCACACGACACTTAAATTTTTAAAACGGTTTTCGCAGTCTTTTCTTTGGTTTTGTTTTTCTTTTTTTTTTTTTTAAACGGCCAACAGGAACAAAGGGAAAATAAATGCATAAGAAGAGAACCAAAAGTAAACTATGCCGACATCCACACCGACCCCACGAGGGTATCGAGAACCTCACAAATAACTACAAACGTAAATGAAATGTAAAAATGAAAGAGGAAATACAGTCCAGGGTCCCCAGCGACCCAGCTGCTCCTGCCCCGTCCTCACTGTCGCCTACCGCTCCCCCCGTCTGGACCCTGTCACGATGTGGGAAATCAGTGACGAATAATAACAATAGAGCAGGAAAAGTAGTAAATCAAACCGTAAAGCAAACCGGAGTAACCACCCTCCCAAGCGTGGAGAGATAACCTGTTCCCCTGTATCCTGCAATACCCGGCCCCGTCGGACAACTCAACCGGCGGGCCGTACCGTACCTGTAATACCTGGCCCCGTCGGACAACTAAACCGACGGGCCGTGCCGTACCTGTAACAAACCCGACCACGTCGGACAACTAAACCGACGGGTCGCACCGTACCTGCAAACACCCGACCACGTCGGACAACTAAACCGACGGGTCGCACCGCTCGCACCTCGGCGCCTCAAACCCCACAACTAATAAGGGGCCCCACTACGTCACCTCGTGGG
The DNA here is from genome assembly GCA_029168755.2 of Tillandsia fasciculata. Lineage (NCBI taxonomy): Eukaryota > Viridiplantae > Streptophyta > Magnoliopsida > Poales > Bromeliaceae > Tillandsia > Tillandsia fasciculata. The sequence continues at coordinate 50,285 of JAQOTM010001040.1, forward strand.
TATACACGGGTCATAGACCGCTTTTCCGGAAAAGCGCACCCTTAGCGGTGGCCAAACCGCGGGTGCGCGTGCTGCAGCCTCGAGCAAAGTAACCAACAATACCAACAATACTCAAGGAGAAGATATAACCGTTATCATGTTAGCAACATAATATATGATCAAGAGTAAAGCTATAACCGCTATCATGTTAGCAACATAATGTGTAATCAAGAGTAAAACGATAACCGCTATCCTGGTAGCGACCTGATGTGTAATCAAGAGTAAAATGGTGACATGTGAAATCTAAAGTACCCCGCTAACATGTATAATCAGGAGTAGAACAGTAACATGCAATATCAAGAGTGAACGGTAACATGTAATATCGAGGGTAAACGATAACACGTAATATCAAAAGTAAAGCGATAACATGTAATATCAAGAGTAAAGGACTGCCGGAGACCGGCGCTAGACACCACAATAAAACCCACCATAATGGACCAAGTACCCAGAATGAGACCAACAATAATAAACCGTGTACACACCACATGATAATCATAACAGTAACGAGATTGTACATAAAGGGGTTCTAAAGGTGTACCCACCTGAAGCGCGAAGAAGAAGATGTGCGAGAACTCCAGTTAAAACACTCCCTTGTGCCCGAAGAAGATCTACAGTAAAACTTATCGTTAAAAACATCGTCGCGGTTAAAAACACTCAAAAACGGGGCGAAACGGGCCAAAAACAGAGCTTCTGGACGCTCAAACAGAAGACTGGTGCACGGGTCCCTGCGTGGACCGGGTTCACGACGCAGGACCGCCGGGGCGCAGACCGGGAGCATGCCGCAGCGGTGGACCGCTGCGGCATGGGCCGGGCCGCGCACGGGCGGGAGCGCGAGCCGGGTCCACGCGATCGGGCTGTGCGGGCGTGCACCGAGTGCACGCCGAAACGGTGGGCCGCGCGACCTGGCGCACGCTTTCGTGCGCCGGGTCCGCGCCCCTGGGCCCGGTAGCGGTGAACCGGGTGCACGCCAGGTCTGGTGGACCGCGTGGCCTGGCGCACGCAACCGTGCACCGGGTTCGCGTCGCTGGGTCCGGAATCCGTGCACCGGGTGCACGCCGGGTCTGGTGGACCGCGTGACCTGTTTCTTCCGAATGAACAGTACTTCGACCCCTTTTTCGGCTCCGGTTGCGACGCCGCGACCCCGGCGACGGCGGCGACGACCCCGTGGACACGACAACAGCGGCGGCGGCCTCCCGTTTGACAACGGCGGCGGCGGCCTCCTGTTCAACAACCCACGACACCGACAAAAAGGAAAACCCTAGACCGAAATTAAACGAAAAGGCCCGAACCGCTTACCTCGCTTTTGCCGGAGGAGGAGGAGAAGGAGGATCGTCCGCCCCTTGCTCGTTCGATCCCGCAGAAAGAGCGATTGATCCTCCCCTCTCCCCGTCTCGCCACCACGGTTCTTCACGCCCAACGTCGGATGGTGGAAAGAAGGTAGGAGGAGGGTTGGGGTTTCTCCCGCACTCCTCAGGAGAGCCCTAACGCACGAACCCAAAGGGATGAGAAGTAGGAAAAATAAGTTCAAAATCCCCAAAATCGAAACCTAAACCATCGGGTGCGAACCAGCGGTCCAATTTTACCTCGAAAAACGTGCCGATCACCCGCACGCCTTGCGATGCACCCGAAACCGCTAATAACTTCAAAAAATTATTCTGGGAGGTCCCGGAGTCCGAAATCAAATCCGATCGCACAGCCGCTCTCCGTTTCGCGAGCTCTACCACCTAAAAATACCCGCAAACCCCGACAGTCAACCCAGAAATTCTCAAACTTCAACCCCTTCTTAATCAACTGAAAAAATATTCGGTTAGGACCCAAGATGGAAAACCGGAAGGTCGAAGTACCACTACATAAAAAAAATAACCCAATGACATAAACAGATGAGAAATCCGATCACAGCAGGTTCCCCGTCTGGTCGTCTCGAAAAGCGTGCCGACCACTTAGCACGGATTCCGATGCACCACCCGAAAGCAAACGCTTTGACCCCCAATTCGGGAGATCCGTAAATCGGAATCCGAATCCGTCTGCTTTGCCGTCCTCCATTTTTCGAGCTCAATCGCAGAAAAATACTCGCGGTCCAGGCCGGTCTATTGCAGAAACACAGTAAAAAGTTTTCCCTCACAATCCTGTTATAAAAAAGGAGGTATACAAGGGCAAGGAAACGTCAGGGCTCTACAGTGCCGGGTTCACCATTTCCGGTCGCGGCGCCAACACCGAGTGCACGCCTGGGCGTGGACCGCGCTTACGGGCTGGGCCGGTTCACGGGCGAGGCGTGCACCGGGTCTGCGGCTTCCGCGCCGCGGGGCGTGCGCCGGGTGCACGCCCGGGCCCGTGGACCGCGCTGTACGGGAATGAACAGTAACATCCCGTTTCGCGATTTCTTCTCCGTTTTCGCTCCCATTTCGCGGTTTCTTCTCCATTTTCGCTCCCGTGCGACTCCGGCGACGACCCCGCGACCATGGTAATGGCGGCGGCGGCCTCCCGTTTAACAACGGCAGCGGCGGCCTCCCGTTAACCTCCTACGCTCCAACGAAACACCCACAAAAACCCCCGAACAACCCGCGGTAAATCTAACGACTAAATCGTTGATCTACGAACAACCAAAACGTTGATCGGAATCCCGATCAAAAGATCGATTAGAAACCACCGATAAAACCATCAATCACACCCGATCAAGAAAATGAACAAAACATTGATAAAAAATCCAACAAAAACTCGTGATCGATGTACCGAATAAATTGACCTTAAAGAACACGAAAAACCCCCGATTAATTCGACAAAAAGTGTCACGCCCCGGGGTCAGAACTGTGCCCCGGGCTCGCCAACAGATCCGCCGACCCTACGGGAAGCCCCGTAGAGACGTAGCGTCTAACCTGCAAAATAAACAACTATACTAGCAGATATCAGAGCTGAAATAAGAAAAAGAACTAACTATATACATGAAGTAGAACTATCTCTCATAAAATATACATAACAACCTCACCAGAAATACAGGAGTCTCTCAAAAGAAAACAAAAGAGTACAACTCGATACCTCACTACATAGTCTCTCAGACATGACACAACCAAAAATATAATGGTATCTCTATCACACACTGAAGCTGAAGGGGGAAGGGATCTATCTCGCGACTCCCTTACCTCGGTCTGTAGGAGCTGGATCAGCAACTGGTGCAGCAGGAACTGGAGCTGAAGTCCCTGGGGAAAAGACACCACGACGGGTGTGAGAACTACCTCCTACAGTAGTTCTCAGTGGGTGCCGCCAACAAGCCCGACGGTCTGCCCACTAAGTCTACTAGAGGCATAAAGTGACAAAAGGAATGCTGTATAGAAAAGCTGGAAAGTAAAATCTACTGCTACCATGCCTCTCTCTAAACGCTCAAAGAATAGGACAGAAGATCAATATGCCACTACTGATACTCATCTCAAATCATCCAATCCAAACTGACTGCCACATCGGGTCCAGTCAAACCTGCGCCTACCTACTGCCGTAGGTATGTCCGTAGCTGCCAAAACTGGCTCAGCCAGAGGGACGGTGTCCGTGACTGCCAAAACTGGCTCAGCCAGAGGGACACCAGCATCGACAAGCCACGATAGAAGTATCAAGCCCAACTCCGGAGTAGCACTCGTGGGTAGCGACCCCACCGAGCAAAGTATCCGCGCATCTCTGTCGAGCTCAAATATGGCTCCTGCAGGCTATGATCCAATCACTGTCTCACTCACTAGCTAAGAATCCACACTGTCACTATGACCATCTCCCAAAGATCCCAGATCCACCATCACTATCACTATCACTATCATAATGCAAACTGGTCTACAGACTACTACAGACTCCACTCGGTTCCTAGACGCGAGTGCAAATGCATCCACAGCTAATAAACCTCCCAGCCCACGACTCGGGGAAAAATCACTATGTCCAGAGTGACAAGAGTACAACCACTATGGGGAAGCTAAAGTGATGAACAAATCTGATACATGTTCAAGTTTACTGTAGTTTAATTGTGCATGATAATTAATTAACTGACAAATATGCTAAGTTAAGTTTCCATGTTGCAAAATTTACAAAATGGTCATCAGATCTAGCGACTAACAACTGTGGATACAATATATAGTTTTCATAGGATATAGGAGTCATTTACTAGTATGCATGCAACTACAATCATAGAGTTAGAGAACAGTCCGTAGATTTTGAAAGCGAGAACACCCACCTGAACACGCTAACTATCCGGAATGGTACAGATAAGAAACCCAGAAATCGACAAATCTCCGAATCCGCTAAGCAAAGAGCACAATAGTGGTGCTCACAAAGTCCTGGGTACAACAACAATCCACAATTACACAAAAATTCCACACAAATTTCTATGTTCAAAAATCTTCATGAACAGTCCCCATTCACATGAAATTTTCACCTAAAAATAATTCTCAATAAATTCCCAATAAATTCCGATAAAAATATCACGACGATCCTCGCGAAGTGTAGATGTCGATAGACTCTTGAATCGTCAAAATCCGATGTCCGGAAGGGGAGATAAAAATCCGCGAAGCAGCAGTTGTCCAGAAACTCAAACAGTCACAAAGGGTGGTTAAAATGTACCCTAAACCCCTGTATAAGCTCATTTCCAAGAAAAATGTCCAACATAGAAAACGTAGATATTCCTCTTGTGAAACCGCTGTCGAAGAAATCATCCAAAAATAGCGTCGGGGTAGCTCTGTAGGTCTCCCAGACGAAAATGCGACGGAAGTGGGCCTCCAACTGTATATCGTCGCTCCGCACTACGATGCAGGAAACGCTGTCGTCGCGGCCTCCAGAAAATCTGAAACTTCACCGGAAGATGCTCAAGAAGGAGAGGAAGAAAACTTATGAAGGGATGGTAGGCTAATTCTCCCGGGAAAGGGCTCCAATTCTCGGCCCAAGGTGGCCTATTTATAGGCTCCAAGGAAAAACAGCCCAAAAAGCAGGCTTAAGAAGTTTCGGGCCCAACTTTCGGGCGCCCGAAAACTTTCGGGCGCCTACAGTGTTGGGCCCAGCCCAACACTGTTCACGCTCGAAAGTCCCACATGCTGCCATGTGTCCTCCCAAACAGGCAACACTGGTGCAAGTGTAATACCTGCGGGTTTCGGGGAACCCGGATTCCCTTTATTTTACTTTTTATTTCACCGCGGTCCGCTTAAGGGGTCTAAAAGGTGGTTTTTAATTCCTTGTTTCTGGGCAGGCTGTCGGGGCTCGCGGGTATTTTTAGACAATAAAGCTCGCGAAACGGAGAACGGCGGCGCGATCGGTTTCGGATTCCGACTCCGGAATCTCCCAGAATAAATTCCGGAAGACTGCCGACAGTCCAGGCGACCAACGCGATTTTCGAGGCGGACCGGACCCTGGTGTGTGACTTATTGCCCTAATTTTTGTTCTGTTTCCCCGTTGGGGTTTGGGGTTAAGTCCCACTCGTTCTTTTAGGGACCGTTTGATTTAATCCTTTGGTTTGGGGTTAGGGTTCGGGATTCCCACTTCTCGCACCCTCGAGAGACGGTTTCCTGAGCGCCCCTCCCATTTTCTTTCCCTTTCCCACAAGTCGGCGTGTAGAACCAAGGAGGCAATCGAGGAAAAGGGACGAACGCCCGCACACTCTTGGAGACCGGGCGCGCAAGAACGGCACGATCACCCTCGTGGAGCCCTAGCCGACGAAAAACGAGGTAAGCATGGTCGTTTTTTTTTTTCCCTTTTCGTTTCTTGATCGAGGAAGGGGAGGGGGAATTCTTGGAGGGTTTCGGAGACGGGCAACCCGATGCCCTAGGAGGCGAGGGAGGGGCGAGCCACCCGCCGGCAGGGCACCCGCGCAGGCTTGACGCCGCGCGGAGCCGCCCGGCCTGCGGGCAGCTCCCCCGTGCAGGATGGGCGCCGCGCGGGGCCACCCGCATGCGGGGGGCGCCGCGCGCGGGGTCTGGCACCGCGCGGGGCAGCCCGCGCGCGCGGTGGCAGCCCGAGCATGCGGCAGCGCACCCGCGCGGGCTGGGCGCCGCGCGGGGCCACCCGCATGCGGGGGCGCCGCGCGGGGGTCTGGCACCGCGCGGGGCAGCCCGCGCATGCGGGCAGCGCACCCGCACGGGCTGGGCGCCGCGCGGGCCACCCGCATGCGGTTGGGCGCCGCGCGGGCCACCCGCATGCGGGGGGGGCGCCGCGCGGGGTCTGGCACCGCGCGGAGCAGCCCGCGCATGCGGCACCGCACCGCGCGTGCTGGGCGCCGCCCGGGGCCAGCCGCATGCGGGGGGGCAGGCGCCCGTGCGGTCCGACGCCGCACGGGCCCATGCGCATGCGCGGACAGCGAGCGGCGCGGGGACGCCTCCGCCGCGACCTCCGCCGCCGCCGCCGCCGTCGGAGCCGAGGGCCCGTTCCGAGACGGGAGCCGGCGTGTGTTTTGCTCGTCATTGACGGCGTTTGGGGGATACTGACTCTCTTCCCGGGGTTTCTTTTTGTAGTTCGGGGAGCGTGCCGGACGCGGAGGAGTCGAGCATTAATCGCCACAAGCGCCAGGTGGGTTTTACTCTTATGTCTTAATGTTTAATTCTATCATGTGGGACGGGACTACCTTACGTGTATTTGGGTTAAACATGGTAGGGAGGTACCATCAGTCGTTATGGCTTTACGGTTTTTTTATGTGATTAGATATCCACGTTGTTTCATACGGTTTCTTATACATTGATATATATATGTGGTCCATGGTTACTATGCTCGGCTTGCAAACACGCACCCGCGGTTTGGGCCACCGCAAAGGGTGTGCTTTTTCCGGAAAAGTGGTCGACGACCCGTGTATACCCACAGGACGGAGTGGGGCCGTCTTTAGTTGTGGGGCTTGGATGCGCCAAGGTGTGAGCGGTGCGACCCATTCGGTTTTAGATGTCCGACTTGGGCGCGGTGCGATCCATTCGGTTTAGTTGTCCGACTTGGGCGCGGTGCGATCCGTCGGTTTAGCTGTCCGACGGGATCGGGTATTGCAGGTTTACAGGTGTTTCATTCTATTTTTCCCTTGCGAGGGTGGTTGCTCCGGATAGACTACGGTTGGACGTTTTTCTTTACCTGCTTTACTTTTATCACTTTTGTTTATCGCTGACTTCCCACTTTGCGACAGGGTCCTACAGGGGGAGAGGTAGGCGACGGTGAGGCCCGCGCTAGCGATTTTGGTTCCCCGGAGACCGAACAGTACTTTACCTTTTACTTTTCGCATTCCATTTATTATTTTGTAGATTGTGGATGGTTCTCGATACCCTCGTGGGGTCGGTGTGGATGTCGGTACGGCGATAAATGAATGTTTAGTTTTTCTGTACATCTCTGTGGGCCGCTTTGGAAAATAAATAGCAAATAAAAGAACAGATTGCGAAAACTGTTATTTCAAAAACTCGGGTGCCGTGTGGGCACCCCGTTTCAAAACCTTGTGGATTTATGATTTGCGAAAATGGATTTCAAAACCTAAGTGTCGTGTGGGCACTGCTTTCCAAACCCCTGGGTTTATGTTGCTTTCGAAAAAGGGTTTTCAAAATATGGGTGCCGGGTGGGCGCCGTTTTAACAACTGTGTGTTTTATCTTTTCAATAATCGGCCGTGAGTTTATTCAGTATATTGTGAATGGTTGTATGCATTGGGTTGTTGTTTGATTGAATGGTAATTCTTTATTGAACTTTGTACAAACCGCGACGCCGTGCATATACAAGGGAGACTCTGTCCGTTTGTACAGTACCCTGTGTATGCGGCGGATCTGGGCACGCACCGGGGAAGAATGTTTTCAAAAAAAAAAATAAATACACTCCTTTGGTGATCCGTTTCCGCTAAATTAATCCCCCGGGCGTGACAGCAATGCCAGCCGATGAGCGCCCCGTGTCCCGCCAAACAGGGAACAGCGGTGCAAACCGCTCGGTGACCGCCACGTGCCACTCTCCGCCCACAGTAAGGCGGTGTTCCGTCCCGCCAATGAGGGGCCGCCACGTGTCCTCCCTCTGACCCGCCGACCGCCGGCGACCGCCGACTGCTACCGGTCGCGCGACGTGGGCCGCATCGTGCGCACAGCTTCCCGAGCACCCACCGCGCTCACCCGTGCACCGCGCGTGCTGCACCCACCAATCAGGGAGTGACACGTGCCCCTGCACCCGGTCCCCCTTTTCGCAGAAATTTCGTGGACCGCGCCTGCGTGCACCGACCAAACCGAGGCTGCCACCTGTCCCCACACCTGGTACATGCACCGCCGCCAAATTCCAGTAGACCGCGCGCCTTGAGCCCGCCAATCGGGCGGTGCCACGTGTCCATAGCGCCGGGTCTGTGCACCCCGCCGCGCTGCTTCTAGTGGACCGCGCGCCGTAAATCGCCATGACAGGCCGCCACGTGGCATCCCGGCGGTCCTACGTCCCCCTCCCATGCACCAAAAATCACAGAAAACTTCCGGGGGTCACTTTTTGGGCATCCGGACTCCAATTAAACAAACAAAAAGTCGTTTTCAAGCGTTTTTCCGTGCTGAATCCAATTTCGACCTCCGTTTGGCCTGATTCGTTTTCAAAAATTTCGGCAAGCCCAGCCGAAGGCCAACATAGCCACAGAACACACACAGGGCCCATCAGTAGCATCCGATTGATGCACCGTGGCCAATACACCAATACTAGGTGTTCTAACAGTGGATTCATCGGAAGAACGCTGCGTTGGAACCTAGGGCCACTACAATCCTCCCCCACTAAAAGAAAGTTTCATCCTCGAAATGAAACAAGGTAAACAAGCGTACCTCACCAGAAGTCTCGAACGAAAAGGGTAGGCATCTCGCATCTTCCGTCTCAAGCTCCCAAGTAGCCTCTCGCTCCTCGTGATTGCTCCAAAGGATCATCACATAATGTATGTCCGTTGCGTAATTCCCTCACCTCACGAGCCAGAATCTACAACGGGTTTCCTCATAAACCAAGTCCGTCGCCGATATCCAAGGATGCGAAGTCATCACATGAGATGGATCGAACACTATCTCCTCAAAGCCGAAACGTGGAAGACATCGTGAACACCAGTGTAAAAACTGCGAGTTTACCCTTCTTTTTGGTACTAACGTGACCTTTCTTTTTTCTTCTTTCGAACCGTTCTTCATCTAAGGGGGCCCGGGATACTTTGGTCGTGTGTTGTTTTTGGGCAGGCCGTCGGGGCTCGCGGGTATTTTTAGGGGATAAAGCCCGCGAAATGAAGACCGGCGGCGCGATCGGATTGATTTCCGACCCCGGAATCTCCCGGAATATTTTTCTGAAGTTGGCAGCAGCTCGGGTGTTCAGCACGTCTCCTCAAAGGTAAATCATACCCTGGTAAACCAGCCAAATTGAATTTATTTTTATTTGGGGAGCTAGAATTAATGTAATTTAATTTAATTTAATTTAATTGGGAGGGTTAATTTAATTTAAGTTAATTCAACTTAAGCGGATTGGTAATTTAATCTAATCTAAACTTATTTCTGCTTGGTTGGGTTCAGACTCATTTACGCCGAATCTGTTTATTAATTAGGAGTTGGGGACCTAGGTCGGGAACCCCAATCCCCTCCCTCCTTCTTTTACCCGAGGCGTGCGTACCCCGAGCGTGACCGAGAACGCGTTCCCCTTTCTTTTTCCCCTTCAACGGCGTGGAGCACCGCTTCGAGGCGACCGAGAGGAGGCACGCCCTTACTAGAACCGGGTACGCAAGATCGGAACGATCCCTCCTTCCCCA